>JAODUH010085838.1:0-14887 GCA_027564835.1 Typhlichthys subterraneus
TTGTCACATGAAAAGATATGCTCACATATTTGCAAATATGTGAGGGGTGTACTCACTTTTGTGAGATACTGTATTTCCCATCCCGCTAGTTCACAGGTTTGATATAAAAATTGTTTCCCAAATCACGGGTATCTCGTGGGAATACCGTGACCAATAGAAATCCCAAAAAAATGTCAGACTCTACCGTAGGACTGACACGGACATTCTCCATTTGGACAAAACTATCATTTTCAGCGGTCAGTGTCAAAACTATCCCAAGAGACAGTACTTTTGGAGACATCACGACGCTGTGTTGGGGAGTGTATAATATTGCGGCAGTGGGCGAAACATTTTAGAAAATAAAATTCAAAAGGCATCCGAGGAGATCCGATATAACGTTAGTGTTAGCGACGATTCGCCAGCTTTAGACATAGGCTATACTGTGACACAGCCATAGTGTATACCTACAAGATTTATGCAGGGCTCGACATTAAGGCTTGTCCGCTTGTCCGGGACAATTCGAATTTTGAAGGGGCAAGTGCAAGAGGATTTTACTTGCCCGACCGGACAAGTAGTCCGATTTAAAATGTAAATGTCAATAATAAAAAATATACCTTCAACATGCTCTGTCCTATGGTAGGCCTAATGGAAATAGCCTACTATTTTATTTAGATGAGGAGTGTTCATGAAGGCTGCCGAATAATTTATTAAGATTATTTTTGCATCGATGTCAATACTACAAGTATTTATAGGCATCAGCAATATCATCTTCAACCTCTCTCGCTCTGCGCTGTGAAATTGCCTCAGCAACAGTTAGCAGGGGTCAGAGCTATCATTGAGGTTAATCTGCATTAATTATTTTGTTGCATTAATTGAAATTAACGTTATTTGAACAGCCCTAGCTTTTTTTTTAGAAAGTGTTTAGAAAAATGTATTTGCATTTCTTATGAGTTGATGTAAATCATGATCTCATTTGTTCTACAATGTCATCATCTTTATGTAATTGTACGTCTCATTTTTCCAGTAGATCCCATAAAACTGATAGAAATGTCTAAAAACTACAATTTAAGCTTACTGTATCAGTTATGTTTCAGCTACAGAATTTGCTATTATATTTAGACTTTATTTATAGTTACTGCTTTTATTTGTCGCACCACATGATAAATGGTTGCACCAAATTACACTGGTAAAAATATATTTAAAGAGATCATTAGGCAATAAATTCCATACAAACAATAGTTGAAGCCAGATTTATTAAAATATCTCACAATTTTCATGAATACAAATTCACTATTTCATTTAAAATCTAATAAAAAAAAAGAAATCACAAGGTCTAAAAGCAGATTTTGTGTTTCTGCATCTGCATTTCTTCTGTTCACTTAAAGCCTACGCAGGTGTCCTTACTCACAATGGCAAACATTATCAGTAAGGATGTTCCTAACTTCTAAATTTCTAGTTGTTTAAATAACATTTTAAACATAGATTGGTCTAAAAATACCAGAACACCAAATTGATCACAATCAGGCTTAACTACTTTCTAGTGTTGATCAAAGCGATAGTTTGGTTCAACATTCCGTCAAGACGGAAAACATCAGTTTTTTAGGATCCTGGCTGTTATTGGATTTGATTATACCTTAATGCACTGGCTGCCTAAATGCTTTAACTGGCTGCTGTTGTGCACTTTTGACATGCGCACGTGTCTCCTGCAGTTTGAGGCAGCGTGGGCGCTGACCAACATAGCATCGGGCACCTCCATGCAAACTAAGACAGTGATAGAGGCAGGAGCTGTGCCGGTCTTCATAGAGCTCCTCAACTCTGACTTTGAGGATGTGCAGGAACAGGTAATGGTCTGGTTAAAAACTGCTATAGGTAATTTCTGAGTTACAACAAGATAAGGAAAGAGCGATTTGATGTAAATGAACAACCCAGAAACTCACCCCTTATTAACAAATTATGCTTTATGTATAGTTCTAAAATCTACATACAGTACATCACATTTTAAGATGATCCTGTGCATTTTAAAATAAAGCTGTATCAAAATGTGGTTCTGTGTTTTCTCTAGGCTGTGTGGGCCTTGGGTAATATTGCAGGGGACAGCACTGTCTGTAGAGACTACGTATTAAACTGCAATATTCTGCCTCCACTATTAATGTAAGTCCACCCTCTTTCCCTTGTTTGTGTTGTGTTGACTAACCTTGTTAGCCTTAACAAAAAAGTAAAATCTCATCACCTGTTCTGAACTGGGCTTTTCTCTTTTCAGGCTTCTGACCAAATCCACTAGACTGACCATGACCAGGAATGCAGTCTGGGCACTTTCTAACCTCTGTAGAGGAAAAAACCCTCCACCAGCATTTGAGAAGGTATAGCATGTTTTCATGTCATAACAGCACATAATTACTGCTTCAATATAGTAATTTCATAACACAAAACTCCTTCTTGCATTTATTATTTATCTTAAATGTACAGCATATTTTCAGCATAGGGCCCCATCCCTACAACATTGATTAATCTTCAGTCTAACAGTCTGACAAAGCTCACCATGACGCATCTGACTGCTTTATGGTGAATTGCTGGTACAGATGGCTTCCTTTTTAAAATTTATTGAAAAGAGAGTTGTTTCACCCACCCCTCAAGGATAAGGATAAAAATAGCTCTGCCTTATTTTGATTTATGCTGTTAAATGTGGAGTAATGCTGAAGCAATGCTGAAGAAAGGGTATTGATGTGTCTTTCCGCCTTAACACTAGAAGCGCCGAGCACTAGTCTTTTGACTGCTGGGGGGGGGGAATCAGTTGCAAGCAAATTCCAGGACCCTCCTGTTGGTATCATCATTATTATTATTATTATTATTATTATTATTATGTCCTTAAATTTTCAAAATCTGACGAGGACAAGATTGTTTAAAGATATTTTGCATATCTGTGAAATTGCTGGCGCTCTCCTGTTTGGCCATTTTCTGTTCTGCCTTTCAAAGCTGCAATGTACAAGGGAATTCTATGTACAAGAGAAAATAGAATTCCCTTGTACATGTTTTCTTCCATTTGGATGCAAATAATGCATAGTAGAGTGTAGGCATATTGTCTTTATATATTGTTTATACTGTATATGTGAATGAGATGGTATGCGTGCACGCTATGGTTGGGAATCATTCACATTTGAATCGATACCGGTGCCGTACCAGTACCAAATGTTACCTTTTTTCTTACATTAATTTAATTATGGAAGAAACCTTGAAGTCCTTGAACTTTGCTTTTGCTTTTTGAAATAACGTATTTTTGGAGTTTGCCCCTGTTTAAGTGTATTAAAATGTCAGATCATCTGCCTTCACTTACACGTTTTCCCGATCGCTTACTACACATGCTTTTTTAAATGTGCGTTTAAGTGCTGTACATAACACTACCTGTATATTTTTAACTAATTTCTCTGTGACAGATATACTTTAGTTACAGCAAATGCCTTGTTTGAAAATAAAACTGAGGGCTTTACCTGGTGGAAAGGCATTGTTATAAGCCATTGTTTACCACGTCTGGATATCTGGACTGAATTCTATGCGGTGAGAAGAATAATATCATGGACGACGAAATATTCATTTTATCCTTTTTATAAGGACAATTCCAGAAAATACAAGGTGTGGAATTTAAATTGCAGTGATTTTGGGAGCGGAAATGAGTTGCCTATATGCTAATTATCTTCCTTAACACTAGAAATGCCAAGAATCTCTGTATACATAAAACCGCTAAAGGTAAAATATACCCGTGCGCCTAGATACTGTTCTTAGGGTTACAAATTTTACTCTGTCATTGTATTAATTTGCACGATCACAACCACGACTCTCGAATAACGGTCAGATTTCAGTGACTGTTGCTTTAAATTTAACAAGCCACTGCCCACCCCGCCCCGACTTCCACATTTCTGTGTAGATGTGAGGCTATGACTGCATTACTGATAGTACTCAAATGTGGTTTGAACATAGTTTTATTGGTTTTGAACCACATATGGTTTAGTGTCAGCAGTGTTTTCAAGGTGTTAATATTGCGTATTAATTCCGTCTCGCCGTCCAGACTGCAGTAAAGGATACAGTATGAAGAATGTAGTTCATTGTTGTTGTTCATGTCAACCACATAAACACAGCAGCAGCTAGTCACACAGCCCTGTGAAGGAACAGGCGTGATACGTTCCGCCAGGTGATACAATTTCAGCATGACACCTGCGAGTGCGTCTTTATCAACAAGCAATTTTTAGGTTAAGAAAATAAACACATTATTTAAGCAGCCTATTTCTAATCTGTTTACTGTTACTGAACAATAGCCTATTCATCTAATGTAGTTAGTCATGTGCACAGTGCATCTTAATAATATGCCTGTCCTGCAGACTCGAGTTGTGTTTATGCTAAGGTAGCCCACCAGTTACTGTATAAAAAACTACATTTACAGATTTGGTCACCTGCCAATGTTGAATATTAAACTTGTATTTACGGTTTGTGTACTGGCGATCAACATCAGTTCCTTAGCTTGTCAATTTTGCTGAATACTATGTAGGTGGCCATATTCTCATAGGGGCGTAACCAAACAAACTGTCTGTAGTAATCTATGTAACATACGCGCCCTTTCCTGAAACGTCTGTGTTGCTTTCATGGCAAATACAGGACAGGGTCCTGTAACAACAGTCCACGTTGAAAGGCCAAGCACTTGTCCGTGTCACATCGACATTGCTAATGCCAAAAACTAGAAATACTTGGTTTTCATGGAATGAGTCCTTAAATTCATGTCTGTGTATTTTCAAAAGAGATATAAAATTAGACTAATCGTTTATATCGATATAGTTATACTATGCGTTTATTCATAACTTTTTTTGATTTGTTCATCTCTTCCTCCATACCTGCACTTGGCCTGAGGAGTGGAGTCAGGAGTGAGTGATTTAGTGCATTCACAGTGTCAAAGGGGCACAGACACCAGAGAAAGGTCACATATATAAACGGAGTGAGCATTTGAAGTGCACCTTTTTTCAGCCAATAAGAAAGAAGATACTGAGTCACATGCTCAATTTCCGTTTCTGACAAACAGATACAGGTAGCCAGCTAGTATTACAAGGTACCGGTAATCAAAAACAAATGTGGATTAAATTGTGTAAACTGTTATTATAGCTGCAAAATTCACAACCTCTCTGCTATGGATTTAACCATGTACAACTACAATTAATGTTGCAAAAGTCACATTTATGTGAGAAATAAAGACCAACCCGACCTCAAGCTCTACTGCTGACCCCCCTATTGCGCTATTAGTAGGTAATACGGCCACATCGTTTCTAGTGTTAAAAGTTCTAGAATGGTTTCTATGTCTACATGTTACATTAACAGAATGCACAACAATCACACAGGTTACATGGACTGAATATTTAATTAAAGGTGTCGTCAGGGATGCTGCAAAGTAGGGCTGCACGATTATGGCCAAAATTCTAATCACGATTATTTTTATCAACATTGAGATCACGATTATTTATCACAATTATTCATTGATTTTATGAACAATGTATTTTTATTGCACTCACATTATAAACAGACCACGGAAATCACTTCCATCTTGTGCTACATTCCTGCTAATGTACAAATATTAGCTTCAAAATAAGACTGGTCCTTAAAGTGCATTAGTGAAGCAAAATTTAAATTTTACATAAAATATAGGCCAACTAAAAATAAATATGCCATCAAAGAATACGAATACAGTAGTACGATCATGAGACAAATACGAATGACAACATGAACATTTTTTGACCTTTGCGGTGTTTCGAAAAGGCATCGACACAGTCAGTTACACGATCATTATGGGCCAAAGATGCACATGCCAATTCGAAAGCACTCTTTGCATATGACTTTTTCTTGCTTAACATCACTTGCCCTAAATCCAAACTACTTCCAAACAACAGAAGATGATCCCTTTTGAGGGACAAACTATACCTCTTCTGCTGATGTCATTAGATTTTTTGTTTTGCCGGTCTGCTGTCTTTTGTTTTGCAGAGGTACCACCTAGAGAGTGCTCCTAGGGTGGGTAAACATTCACAGAGATCCCGGTCGGTGCTCCAGAGGTATCGGCAAGCGCGAGGCGAAAAAGTGTCTGTTAAAATGCATTGTAGTAAATTACAGCATACACACGTGAATGTTTGCAACGCAAATATGTAATGTATCTTACATATTTGATTCACTTCAAGGCTGATTTTGTTTCGCTTTCACCAGGTCAATATGTATATCAAAGAACCATTGATGTCACATGACAATAGCGGAACTGCAGAACTGTTTACTTCTTACTCAACCAGTAAGATGGAAACTATGGCTGGAAAGTTCGAAGGCACCGTTTGCATAGTTTACGGTACTGTTATTGTTAATATAGTAGTCCCTGATAATCCGCCTGGAACGCAAAGTAGCCTTGCTATTTTTGACGAGTGGAGGCAGAGCTGCAGCTACACTTCCCCGGTACCGTACGCGTCCAGGTTGGATATCCGATACCTACGGTTCTCAACAAAACGAGTACCGTCATGTTTTCACAATTTTGGCATCGACTTGGTATCGGTTCTCGTGACATCCATACTTTCTATTACTTTTCTACTTGGACTGCTGCCTCGCAACATCCAGGAAGGTTTTGTACATCCACTTGCGTTTGTAGGAGGGTGCGCGTGAAGCCAAATCGTTTGCGGGTGACTAGGAAGAGCTTGATTTGATACATAGTTTTCTATGAGCAGAGCATGTATTTAAAACATCAATATCGCAGTCAATCATGTTCATTTAATTGTTGAAGCCAAAATCGTAATCGAGATTGATATTCGATTAATTGTGCAGCCCTACTGGAAAAGTTGACTTTTGAACCCTTCAATGCCATAGTGAGCCCTCACAAATTTGCCCCAAACATTGTAAACACATTGCCAAGGTTATGATATTGTTGTGATGCGACCTGCATCACTTTTTGTTTTCATTTCCAGAGCCAGGGCTGTGTAGAAACAGCAGATTTTTTTTTCTGCGAACACAAAACGGACAGTGCGGACTGTGAGGGTAAATTTGCTAAATTTGGCAAAAAGTGTATTTGCGTAAAATAACGTTCAGTTTAAAAGCACCTTATTTATTTGTTTTTTATTGTTATTATTTGTATTATTATTTATTATTTATGTATTGTGTCAAGGTGTCGCCGTGTCTACCAGTGCTGTCCAGGCTATTATTCAGCAGCGACCAAGATCTGCTGGCAGATGCCTGCTGGGCGCTGTCCTACCTCTCAGATGGACCCAATGACAAGATTCAGGCGGTCATAGACTCTGGCGTCTGCCGGCGCCTGGTGGAGTTGCTGATGTGAGTCGGCGTCTGGCTCCACAGGGCTGCAGGGGATATACTTGGGTTTCACCTGGCTTAACCGACCTTTTCTTTTCTGCAGGCACACTGACTATAAGGTGGTCTCTCCTTCCCTGAGAACTGTGGGGAACATTGTCACAGGAGATGATATTCAGACACAGGTGAGAGCGCTCACCGTAACATTGCTACTCCATACTCTGTCTAGGGCTGGGCATTATGTACCAAATTTAATATCTCTGTGGTTTTTGGCCGAATGGCAATACATAATATAAATCAAAATCTCTTTATTCTTTGAATTACTCATTTTTTGATTTACTTAAGATTTCTCCTTTTGAACAAATCGTTCAAAATAAATTATTAGGTTATGCTTTTGGGAGGTACATTTACAATAACTATTGTTGGCGGGGTATATTGACAGAAAAGGTCACGTCTACATCAGGGTTTGGTACTGAACTTTGAACATTTGAAGAGTAACGTCTGAATTATGTCCCAGAGTACCCATTGAGGTAAAATGAATCGGTACCTGCGAGTGAGAGAATGGAGAGATTTAGATGTGAGTGAGCCTGCAGGTTGTTTAATGTTCAACACAATGCTCGCCATTGCCGGTCAATTTTAGGGCATTGCTAAAAGTCCCAATCAACGATAGAGCACCCCTTACTTAAATCCGAATATGTGTCATACTATGTATGACCAACAGCTATAGCTTTGTAAGCTCTCGGCCAATCAGAAATGAGCATGGCTGAAAGCATCAATCAGGGATAGAGGACTTCCTACTGAATCCAATGATGTGTCCAATTATTCTTTGGGAGTAATGGTTGGTGAGTTATAGCATTTTAAGCTCTTAGCCAATAACAGAACAGCATTGCTAAAAAGCACCAAACAATGATAAAGGACTTTCTACTGAGTCCAATTATGTGTCTAGCTACTTCTTACGACCAACGGTTGGTGAGTTCAAGCTGTTTAGGCTCTTGGCCAATCAGAAACGAGCATGGCTAAAAAGCACTGATTAGTGATATAGGACTTCCTACTGAGTCCAATGATGTGCCTAAGTACTCAAGGACCAACAGTTGGCGAGTTATATCCATGTAAGCTCTTAGCCAATAAGACAACAGCATGGCTAAAAAGCACTAATAAATGATACAGCATTCGCTAACAAGTCCAATGACATGCCCAACTACACTCTAGAAGTAAAGGTTAGTGAGTTATAGCAATTTAAGCTCTCGCCAAATTGGAAACAAGCATGGCTAAAAAGCAACCAACAATGATAGAGGACTTTCTACGGAGTCTAATGATGTACCTAACTACTTCTTATGACCAACGGTAGGTGAGTTAAAGCTGTTTAAGCTCTCGGCCAATCAGAAACGAGCATGGCTAAAAAGCGTTAATCAGGAATAGAGGACTTCTTACCAAGTCCAATGATGTGCCCAACTACTCTGTTGGCCCAACCAACTGTATGGTTGGTGAGTTATAGCGTTTTAAGCTCTCTGCCAATCAGAGACAAGCATAACTAAAAAGCACCAATGGGAGATAGTAGAATGTTAAGAGAATTACATACCGGTACCTATAATGTGTATCATTACTCTCTAGGACCAACGTCTTATCAGCGTTGAACTACAATTGATGGATCCTTACTACTACAAGTACTCTGAAGTACTTTGTAGTACATTGCATTACTCTGAAAGTACTTTGAGTATTTAAAGTACTTTAAATTGGCTATATGAAGTCTATATGTGGTCACTTACACACGTGATGAAGTGTTGAATGTACATAAACAATAAAAAATGCAGCATATGACGTCTGTATTTACACATGGCCTCTTGCTACCCTCATGTGGTTGTTTGGTTGTATTACACCTACATTTAAGCTAAGTGGAAGATCTAGGAGACAAATTTCAGGCTGTGCCAGCCATTTCGTTAGGACTTTTAAATGTTTTATCAGCGTTAAACTAGAAATGAATGCTGCTTACTACTACAAAGTACCCTGAAGTGAAAGTACTTAGAGTATTTAAAGTACTTTAAATTGGCTATATGAATAAAAGTCTCTTACACATGTGATGAAGTGTTGAATGTACATAAACAATAGAAAAATGCAGCATATGAAGTCTGTATTCCACTTATGGCCTCTTGCTGCCCTCATGTGGTTTTTTGGTGTTACTACACCCAATTTCAGTCAAAGTGGCAGATATAGGAGACACATTTTAGGCTGTCCCAGCCGTATCGATAGGACTTTCAACATTCTTTTTTCAGATTTGAATCAAGGCGCTATCAGGAGTCTAAAAACCTATGAAATCTGATATTTACACAAATTGCATAGGATAAGACAGAAAAATAATATTTTTCATTAAATCCGTAATACAGGAAATGAAAATATTTGAGACATTTAACATTATGATAGGTTCAGCAAGGGGCTGCATCATTTGACACCAAGCTCATTGATATATTGCAATTACCACAGTAGCTATTTAAATGTTAAAGCTGTAATGTTCAACTGATGACTGTAGCGCCCCCTATTGAGCAATCTGGACGAAACTTTTTAAACATCATTCAGACCCTTAGGCCTTCATACACATAAAGTTTCATGATTGTGTGATTTTGTTAACACTGGCTAATTGCTATTGAAAGCTGATTGGACGAATATTTACTTGTGGTGACCACTCCCTTTGGCCAATCAACGTAGTTTCTCTTGAGCAGATAAAGGCTTCGAAGTCGAGTGGATCCCCATTAGCTACGTTAAAATCGGACACACGGTATAGGATCTATTATTATTATTATTTTTTGTTATAGCGCCCCCATGCGGCCAAATTGAAAAAAACATGTGAGGGTATCTTCTGAAGAGCATTTCAAACTTAAGAATCAAATTTTATTGCGATTGGATTAACTGACTAAGAGATACACCCACTTCCTGTTTAAAGAAGGTTTCATCCATTACATTTCAATCTGTGGCGGCCATTTTGTTTCGAATTTCGAAACTCTTTGATCAACTTTTGCTTATTGTCATCTGTAGAATAGATTAGCCTTGGCTTGGTTAAGATTGGACAAATGGCCTAGGAGAGATGTTAAAAAAAACATTTTTGGCCTCTTGCAAAGTTGTAGGGCATGAAAAGCGCTATCGTATGACTCCTGGATGGGGTCTGTAGGTTAAAGCTGGCAGGAGATATACCCGTTTGAAAATCGCAACTTTGACCTGTTGGTGGCGCTAGAGATTTCATCTCAGCATGTTATAATTTGAGACTTTTCCTAATTTGGTGAATATCTGCCAATCTGCCAAGTTTCGTGCAAACGCTGCATGTGGAACATGTCGAAACCTGAAAATCCGGCGGAATAATAATAATAATAAATATAGCTGCCAGCAGCAATGAAAGCGTCCAAGCATAATCAAACCCATGGGAGACGGGACTCAGAGGAAGTAGGAAACAATTGGCGCAACCATGACATTTTGTAAACGTTAAGCAACATACGAAATTTGGTTGAAATTGCTGCTTGCATTCAGATGTTATGCCCTATTAAATGATTTACTGCCATTGCGCCTACTTAAGGCCGCTTGGCACCATACTTGGAAGGCTAGTTCAGTTTATTATACCAATTCTGGAGACCGAATTGCATGAAATTTGGACCTACAGATAGGTATATATGCCATTTGAAGGTATAATCAGACAATTAAACATTAAACATGGTGGGAATGCAAGACATCTAAGCTCATAGGTTCACAGAAGCATTTCATAAAGCTCAATGTGCTGCAATTAATTAAATAAGTTAGGTCACTATAGCTCAAGCCAGCAGAGTATTAGCTATTTGAATATAGCAAATGAGACGATGCACTAGAGTTTCTCCTAGTGGCCTACGAGGTTAAAATGTTCTAAACCTGTTGGTGTCTATAGTCTTCTATTGACCACGTTTGATGGCGGTGGACCACTGTTAAGGCCTTTGTTTGCTAGCTTGAATTGTATTGTTTCAAATAACTGTTCCCATGCAGGAAATATCTATTGAAATGATTTACTGCTTCTGCATCCCCTTAAAGCTGCAGTTTGTAAGGTTTAGAAGAGCTGGACTTTGCCTGAAAATTCTAAAAGGTTAACCTTTCAGTCCACTTCCCCTCCCTCTCCTTTGTGCTTACATGGCCCCAAAGCCCCTCTCTGTATGAAGCTGCCGACCGTGTACGCGCAATCTAGCAAGCAACCACAATGGCAACATACTTCATGACACAAGTAAGCAGTAAACATGAACTGACATCTACAGCTAGATATAACATTCTTTACAGTGACGTTCACCTGGCTATACTAGAACATGTTCCTCAATTAATTCTGAATATTCAATACTGTATGAGGCTACACCAAGCTGATATACTAAGGAATTCCATTTGTGCTAGCATATTACTTCAGTAACATACATGGGAGGACAGTAAATCAGCAACGTTTACATTTTTCAATGTGCAAAATACAACTTTTTTGATAGTTGTTGCTAGTTATTATTGAGAGCCAGATGACTTTACCCCGTTTCTACGAGCACAGGCGAATAGACATGGGCACCGTGCAGGTATTGGCGTGGGAAAGACGATGGAGATCGATGTGCCATATGGGCACTGGCGTAGGAAGCAGGTGGGACATGTCCCCCCCAATATTGAAAACAGGTGGATTTGTCCAATAATTATTTCACAGTTGAGGAAAGAACTGTGCCTACGTTAGAAACTTTTATTTTGAAACGCGAGTGATCAACTAGGAACAATCGAGACGCTCTTGATGACCCGAGCCCTGCTCCAGACAGACAAAAATAAGCAGTTTCACTGGCTTCAAACATACTCGTCTCCACGGAACGTCAGGTTGACAGATTGTGGTTACGACGTGGTTACAGTTTACGACGATTAATTATCTACTGAGCTACAACTTGACAGACGAGGTAGGCTAACTTGCCTACTATTGAGGGCACTTTCAATAAATTTTTAGTCAAACTAGTTTATTTTTTTAAAATAAATTCAAACTGTGTCATCCCAATGATGCGGGATAACTTGGTAAGCTACCATACAGGTACTGTAGTAGGTTACCTTCATATCGTATGTATAGCCTACTTGATAAATCGAATGGCTCCCCGTTTAAAGTTTTGTTCCAGGACAAGCATATTTCATAGTCATACACCATACTGTACATCCTTTTACTGTTCAAAAACAACCATGTACCGTACGTCTGGGCTAAAAATAATAATCTAACACAGTAAAATACTGAATGTTTTAATCTACCGTAACGTAATATTTTCATATTCGCGCCTATTGTCTTTCTATATTGGGCCTAGTTTGCTTGTATTTTCTATCGATTTCGTTCAAATGTTTTGTTTCAACAGCTATAAAAAGTTAGTTCTGGTAAGTGCATCCCGTCAAATAGCATCTTAATTAGGCATGTTTCAGTTTTTTGGTAAACAGACAAACGTGATATATATATACAGTATATATAAATTCAGATTACCTTTGCGTGCCGCTAGAGATTCATACACTATTTTAGCGGATGGGTCGGCTTTGATAAATAGTAGAAAATGTGTCCCCCCCAATGTCAAACATAGTCCTACGCCCTGCCATATGGGATAAACCCGAGGACCTAGGCGAGGACGACAATGCTTGTAAATTGTGTTGAACATTTTGTTTAGCAGCGGATTGCATGTTATTATGTAAGCATTAACCTCAGTAGTAAAATTTCATGGTCACCACTTAAACCGTAACACCGGCGCAGACAATTCAGAAGCACACTTTGCATATGACTTGTTCTGTCTTTCTATTAGGGATGTCACGATACCAGAAATCTAGTAGTCGATACCAATACCAGTGAGTGGGCTCCGAGTAAGTACCACCAGGACCTCCGTGACTCGGTGCCCGCACGAGAGTGCTCCTAGGACGGGTAAACATTCACAGAGATCCCGGTCAGTGCTCCAGAGGTTTCAGAAAGCGCGAGGCGAAAACGAGTCGGTTAAAATGCATTGTAGTAAATTACAGCACACACACGTGAATGTTTGCAAAGCAAATAGGTGATGTATCCTACATATTTGATTCGCTTCAAGGCTGATTTTGTTTAGCTTCTTCCAGGCTTGTTTATCAACGAACCATTGATGCCACATGACAATAGCGGAACTGTTAACTTTTTACTCACCCAGTAAGATGGAAACTGGCTGGAAAGTTTGAAGGCACCGTCGATAGTTTACGATACAGTTTTTTTGTGAATGTAGTAGTCCCTGATAATCCGCCTGGAACGCAAAGTATCCATGCTGTTTTTCTTGTGGAGACAGAGCTGCGGCTATACTTCTATGGTACCGTGCGCATTAAGGTTGGATATCCGGTTCCTACGGCATTTTACAAAAACGAGTACCTTCATGTTTTCAGAATTTTGGCATCGACTTGGTACCGAAGTATTGGTTCTCGTTACATCCATACATCCACTGTTGCCGAGATATCGAGCCACTTCCTGTTTGGCGGCTTCGCCGTCAACTTTGATTGGCTCTGTCGGACAAACGGTTTGGCAAATCAAAAATCCTTTGAATATCTTTGTGCCGACTGTTCTGATCCTCACGTGTGCCAATTTTGGGGAAGTTTTAAAACTTTTACACAAAATTCAAAATGGCGGAAAATCTAGTTAGGCGCAAATGAAAATGGCCTCTTGCAAAGTTGTAGGTCATGAGAAGTGCTATCATATGACCCCTGGATGGGGTCTGTAGGTTAAAGCTGGCAGAAGATATTCCTGTTTGAAAATCGCAACTTTTACCTGATGGTGGCGCTAGAGGCGTGGGTGTATAAACACCATAATTGATGTGCCTCCATTTGGCGTATCTGGCTATCACTGTGCAAAATTTTGAGCAAAAGACGTAACTAGAACTGGCCCAAAAAAAATTTGGCGGGGAAAAAAAAAAAGTAATAATAATAATAAAATTAACAATTACAATAAGGTTCCCGCAGCTTCGCTGCTTGGACCCCTAATAATAAAAAACGTATAATTATAATAGGGCTTCAGCACATTCGGTGCTTGAACCCCTAAATATAGCTGCAAGCAGCAATGAAGGGGTCCAAGCATATTGGACACACATGGGACTCAAATAGGAGACAACAAGCCCCAACCGGGAAGGAAATATGCAGCAAATTTGCCCAATAGGACTCGTAACAAAACAACCTTTAAAACTCAAGCAAACGCATCAACTTTAGATCAAATGGCAGTTTGCATTTATGAAAAATTGGCTATTCGCTTGAAACGGTTTGCTGCAATGGTGCCCACGCAGGGCCGACCGGATGTCAAACCTCGACAAACTGCGGAGCAGACACACGTGCAAAATGCTCCAAGTATGGTTGAAATATCTGTTATCTGTTCAATTGCTTTTCTGGACTTGCGCCCCCATGCGGCCAGTTGGAGCCGGCCTCTGCGTATCTCCTGAAGGGATGCCAATGTTGCATACCGGCTGTAGTGGCATTTGGACAAATGGTCGGTGATATACAGCGCCATTTCCTGTTTGGCGGCTTCGCCGACAAATTCTGTTGCATATGACGGACAGACGGAATCGAAAATCAAAACGCCATGGCATATCATTTGTGAGGGCTGGTCTGATGAGCATGTGTG
>JAODUH010085849.1:0-12570 GCA_027564835.1 Typhlichthys subterraneus
GTGAGAGTGTGCATGTGAGGGTGTGCGTGTGAGAGTGTGCGTGTGAGAGTGTGCATGTGAGGGTGTGCATGTGAGGGTGTGCGTGTGAGGGTGTGCGTGTGAGGGTGTGCGTGTGAGAGTGTGCATGTGAGGGTGTGCATGTGAGAGGTGGCCGTTGTCTCGTGTGGTAGTGTGTTGTGATGTGTGATGGTAGTGTAGTGTTACGCCCAGTGTGTTACCGTGTGTGTTACGTAGCCCCGCCCCACCGAGTTGTAAATCAAGACTTTTGTTATGCCTCCTCCCTCTGCACAAACACTCTCTCCCCCTTCCTCCTCACCCCTCCTCACCCCCCATCTCTTGTGTCTCCACACAGGAGGGAACGGCCTGGCGCCGGCCTCACCCCCTCCCCCATTGACTCCCTCCAGGGAGCGCGTGCGGGGCTCCGGGGCCAAGGACTGCCCCTACTGCGGTAAAGCCTTCCGCTCGTCACACCATCTCAAAGTGCACCTGCGGGTCCACACGGGTGAGACGCCGGCCACGGGCAGACTAAATCGCTTATACACGCTTTAATTCAAATAGGTTTTTATTTTTTACTTTTTGGAAAACATTTTAATTGAATAAAAGAGCCTCAACGCACTCTCGCAATGTTTCCACGGCATATAGGTGGGGTAAGCGTAGCCTTTCAAGATCAGGATGGTCTTACCCCACCTTTTAACAAGTTAAGAGTAGTGTTCAGCTCCAATTTAATTTTGTAGCGAGTCAGTCTGGGACCCCTCAATGTTAAAATGTACTGGTACTTCTACACAGCTCTGTAAATATGAACACAAGCAAAGTGGAGAAATCCGGTCACAACAACAATCCCCTAGGGTTTGCAATGAGTTTGCAGTGTGTGGGGCGTAGCTTCTGAGGGAGTTTGTTTTGATTTGAAGTTAGCAAGCGTTCTCAAGAATGACTAACCCTGTAAGTGCCTTGCTCAAGGCCACTCCCTGTAGTTGTTGAGTCGAAGGGGATCCACGCTTATGTCCGTGTCCCTTTGGAGATTATTTTACTGCCCACTTCGCCTGTTAACCGCTCTGACCGTCTAGCTCGGGGGGAGGGGGGTGTTTAAACATTTTACCATACCCACTTAACTGATTCAGCGGGCGGTTAGCTTAGGTAAACTCTAATAATCTCCTGGGACACGACGATAGCCTCATGTTATACCCTGCAACATAAACAGTATCGTTGAATTTAAAAGAGACAGTTTTTCACAGTGAAGTTACAATTTAACAAAACATTGTATCAACAATATAATGTACAAGGGGGTTGAAATAATAACACATCTCACTTCACTGAAAGATGCTGCTTAAGTAAGTCAAGTTTGTTTATATATAGCCCCTAATCACATTGCAGTCTCAAAAGTCTGTACAGCCTACATTTCACATGGAAACAAGCAACACCCCCTTAACCTGCTCCTTCCCCCGGGCAAAGAAAAACCTCCATTAAAACCACATGGTGGGAAAAAAAGGAAAGAAACCTTGGGAAGGGACCACAGAGGGAGTCCACCCTTCCAGGACAGTTAGGATGCAATAGGTGTAACGAGGGCAACAAGAGCGAAATGTATCACGTTGTGTAGGAAATACAAACGAACACACTGTGGAAATAAATGAAGTAGATTATGAGTGGTCCCTCAAATGTAGTTTTGAAGCCACAGGAGATTTGTCCCAGACACTGGTATCACCACACACTGGACAGGCATTGCCAAGGCTGGGATGTAGCAGTGTTGTGCGGCCTGAACCACTTTGTTTCTGCTCCCATCTACAGAGCCAGGGCTGTGTAGAAACACCAGATAAACTTTCTAGTGGATTGTGAGGTCACACATAGACGCGTCGCTAAAAACGCGTGGCCAGCAAAACCATTGTTTCCCTTTGGTACTGCGCGCCTTACATGGACGTGAATAAAAGTTAAAGATATTCTCAACTTTTCAGAGTCGTGCTGCTCGTCAATGTGACAGTTGGCCCAGGCAGCCGTTCTCTCTGGCATAGGCAGCCCATCTCTGTGTGATCGGGGGGTTTATCAAAGCGCTTTTGAAGCGGCCGCGCCTTTAGCGACGCGTCTCGGTGTGATCGGGGCCCTTACAATCTCTTTGAGCAACTTTAAACTGTAACTGCACTCACTGTGAGACACTTTGGTTACACATCTAACTAAATGGGCAAATTCACATTAATCAATTATAGGTTTCAAAGATCTGTTTTTTATGTTGTTCTGGACATATGTTCAGGATTCTACCCACTCTACAAAGTACAAAATAATTATACTATTTTAATTTAAATCACTCTTTCTTTTTAAGAACAAAGTCTTGCATATTACTTGAATGAACTCCCACACGCTCAATTAATAATCACACTTGAAAGACTCAATAATCATCATTATTACAAGCCTCTCTCCCCCCCGCCCTTAAAAAAAGATGACAATTAATAATAAAATAACCGCCGCTGCCAATCTCCAATGATTATCCAGCAAGTAGGGCATAGCTAAGTGCCAGGTGCATCCAAGCACTACCAAAAAGGGATTCTGCTCAGTATAACGTCACCAGTAATGTCCATGTCTATGGGTCCATTCACACAACCACAACAGGAAACAGAGCAGAATGAAGAAAAGCGTGAATTCTGTCAACTTCAGAGAAGCTGTCACATGACTTATCTCCCCTAGTCCCCTGCACTGCCTTATTCACCCTAATATTATAATGACGCTCCCTTGATACAGCTAGTTTCAACTTCGGGGCGACAGCTGATCCAAAACTCGCTGGTTCGATCCCGGCTAACTCCTCACCAAGTGTCGAGGTGTCCTTGAGCAAGACACCCACCCCTCAACTGGTCCCGGTGGTTGGTTACACCTTGCATGGCAGCATTCACCATCGGAGTATGAATGTGTGTGACTGGGTGGATGTGAGGCAAGTGCTATTTAAATACAGTCCATTTTACAATTGCATTTTTATTTTTACTTGATAATATTAAGACTATCATCCTCTCATCCCGTGACTGTATATTTAATTTCTGCAACAGTTAAATTCAGATGAATATCTGTCCTATTCAAAGCAACTGAATTTATGAAAAAGGACATGTTGGGGATGAGATCTTCCCTCTCTTCCCTCATGTAGAACGTTATATTGGTGTTACTGTAACTTGCTTTCAAACATCACGCCTCTAATGTATCACGTCAGTCAGGTCGATGGGCAAAAAGACTGGTGATGTGCTTCCATCTACTGACCAACATGCGCAACTACAACGGCCCTGAAATAAATCAGGAGAAAAATCTACATAACCTGTAATACAACAGCAATTTAAGGGGTGAGAACCAGAGGGGCTTAACTTTACAGGAGGGTCAAAACAAAATCTTAAAATTAACATGGGCCTTTTTGGCACCAACGTTTGATTAATTTCATATAAATGCATGCATTATATGCATGAATGCATCTGATGATGATATGAACAAAGCATTACATACAGTTTAACAGAAATAACAATCTACTGTATTGTGATTAAATAAAAAAAATGTTGGCACCAACTGGCTTAGTATGTTCAGCATTTAAGTCTTTTGGTTTCTAATGAATAACTCCAAATGTATTAAGAATTCACTTGTGCCCTTTTTGAGTAGAGCTTTACATTTGATATATTCCGTATATCTCCATTTCACCCAAAATGTTACTTCCTTCCTTCTTCTGGTTCTCACCCCTAAACGGATAAAATCCCTCAATCTGGGTATCAATAAGCAAAAGCCTTCCTCTTCATTTCCTTTAGAGGAAACTGTTTTTAACAATTGTGGTGTATATCTGCCTTCTAAATGGTTATCAGCTCTGCTCCCTGTTGCTGTGTTAAGAGGCTGTAGACCAGTGGGTTCCCAAAGCTGGGGTCGGGGCCCACCGGGGGGGTCCTGAGACAGAAAGAAGGGGTCACGAGATTTTCAAAAATGTAATAAAGCTTTAAAGATTTCCAAAAATGCAATAAAGCTTTAAAGCGATTAGAATATATGAGCCACAATCCTTGCTAGAGTTCATACATTACTTTGACTGATGTACAATATTAAAAGACTATAAAATGTTCTTTCCTTTTTTTTTTCAGGTTTGAACTTGGACTACCTACCTAATTTATATATTAAATGTATTTGTATTTTTATAAACTATATATGTGTGTATATATATATATGGTTATTATTATGACTCTATGAGCTCCGGGGATATAGTGGGAGTTATTTTCGGAGGGATGGGGGTCACCGGCTGTAGACGACACCCTGCTTTACCTCTGCTGTCCCCCCCTCCCCAGGCGAGAGGCCCTACAAGTGCCCCCACTGCGACTACGCCGGCACCCAGTCGGGCTCCCTGAAGTATCACCTCCAGCGGCACCACCGGGAGCAGCGCAACGCCCTGTCGGCCTCCTCCACCACCTCTTCCACGTCCTCCACCTCCTCCTCGTCCTCCGCCACCACCCACTCCTCCAAGCAGGCCCAGCATAGGCGCTCCCAGGCGCCCAGCCACGGCCCGGCGTCCGCGGCCCCCCCGAGACGGCCCTGGCTCCTGGGGGGTCCGGCCGACTCCCCCCACTCCCTCCAGCAGAACCAGCAGCAGCAGAAGGCTCTGGCGGCGCTGCGGGATGTGGACCTGGAGACGCAGTACCGCTACCTGTCTGGCGTGATGGGGGCGCTCTACCAGGGCGGGCTGGGCAGCGGCTGGATCCGGGAGTCGCCCCCGCCGCCGCTGCCACCCATCGCCTCCCCGCCCACGGCCCCCGCCAACTCCCCGTCCAGGGCGCCTCCCAAGAAGGTGTCCCGCCGCAAGCCTCTGAAAACCAGCCGCATGCCGCCGTGGCCGGGGGCCCCGCCCTCTGTCTTCGAGCCCCTGGACCTGTCCCACCGGCCCTCCCCGGGGCCGGAGGACGTGGACGGGGAGGGGGCTGGAGGCGGAGGGGAGGAGGGAGGAGTCACCCTCAGCCAGTGCCTGTTCTGCCCGTTCCGCACCTCCTCGGCGGAGCTGATGGCCATGCACCTGCAGGTGAACCACACCAGCAAGTCCAGACGCAAGCGCCGAGCCCCGGCCTCCGCCGCCGCAGTCGTCGTCGCCCTGGGCGACGGGCCGCAGCAGCCGCAGCAGCCGGCGCCGGAGGTCGCGCGAAATGTCCGCCGCCGCCGCGCCGCCAACCAGGACCCCCCGGCCAGCAGGTGGCGCTATGTGGGCGAGGGCCAGGAGGAGGCGCAGCAGCAGGTGGCGCTGGTGGTCCCGGAGGAGTGGGGTTCGCGGGAGGGAGGCCACGCCCTCAACGGACTCCACCTCCGACACCTGACCTCCGTGGCGGCCTTGAAGCCCGCGAGGGGCACGGTGGTGGAGGAGGAGGAGGAGGAGCTGGAGGAGGAGGAGGAGGAAGAGATGGAGGAGGAGGAGGAGGAGGGGCTGGAGAACGGGAGCGTCGGCGGGGACTCCTCGGGCCAGGAGCAGGGCGTGATGGTGCTCCTGCCCGAGTCGCCCGCCGACCACCTGGCAAGGGGGCAGGAGGCGTTTCTGACAGACTAGGGCGCGAGGAAGGGAGCGAGGAAGGGCGCGAGGAAGGGAGGAAGCTGAAGGAGAGATGTAGGCCTTAATTAAGGCCTCGAGCCAAGCCGAGGATGCTTGACCTTCCTGGGAAAGGAGTTGATTTCAACGTTTTATTTGCTTCTATCCCTCCTCCAACGTCCTCTTCTTTGTCTTCTTTTCTGACACAATGGGCCTCTCCCGAACTGCTGCTCTCCGCAAGCGGCCCTGAACAAAACGACCGCTTCATGAGCTCTTTAGGCCCGTTTGTTTTATTATTAGAGTTTATGAGCCTACGTTTAGCCTTCAGTTGGCCGTAATGCGTTTACGATGAGTCAACACGAGGATGGACAGACACATCATAATTCCAGAGACTCCCGGAGCTTTTACCCAACCACCCTCCCACCACCGCAACCCCTTTCCCCACCACCCAGTCGACACGGAAGGGGAAGTATTCAGAAACATTTAAAGCTGTGAATCTCAGCTAAGCTATTCAGCGGTCTCCTTTAGCATTAAAGAGACAATGTGTTCTTAATAACAGATGCTACATACCGTAATTCACTGCCTTGTTTGTCTGTATTTAGAGGACAGATGCAAAGGTTCGCAGTGGTTTTGTTTTGTTACAGTTAGTGCCTGTTCATGCTTGCGTATTAAGGCTCTGATTAGTCATTTCTATCTATCTCAATATACAGTACACTTTTAAAAAGATATAATTATATTTGCTGAAAATTGTTCTAGGGTGTTGTGAATAGCTACCGTCACGTTGCAGTATGCAGTGCCGGCAGCAGGTGTTGGTGTGAAATTAGCAACAGAACACAAAAAAAGAGCGACATATATATAAGTTTGAGGGCCACGGAGGAGGTTGAAGGTCAAGCGGCAAACGGAACGCTTAGAGGGTTTAAAGGTTCAACGTTTACAGTGGCGGCGCCATCGCCCTTTGGGGTCACACTGCGGCACATCGACTGATGCCAAGAAGGAGTCTGCTGGGAACTGCAGGGATGCCGCCCGCCCACCCCAACCCACCCCCATTCCCTGCTCCACTCCCCCCTAAACACAATCAACTGACACGAGCGTTTAACAGACTGTCACCCAGAAACTGTCACAAGCAAAAACTAAAATAGACAAAGAAAAAAAAACGTACGCTTTTTCTCATTTTATGAAAAAGAGAAAAGTTCAAAGAAGAAAATGGAAAAAAGTGTCCCCACTGAATGGGATTAAAACAAACTGTACTGGATATGGTGTCTTTTAGACAAGTAGATTCCCTCTCTTTTTTAAAGAAAAAAAAAAAAGACAACGATAGACGTAATCATTAAAACACTAACAAATTCATAGTCACCCCAGTAGAATATGTGTAGCTTTTGTAAAGACGAGAAAATGCAGGAGAAAATGCAGGAAAAAAAATCATTTTTAGGTTTATTTTAATTTCAGCAAAAAGGTTATGCATATAGGTGATATTGAATATATTGTTTGTGAGCTAAGACTAGTTGGAATGTCTATACAGAGCACTGTGCAAGGTTTGAGTTCCCAAAGTAGTTGTTCTTATCTATATATCTTGACTTTGTTGATAGACCAAACGTTTCCTATTAAGGTTGTCACTTTCGTTGTTGTCCTGAGTGCTGTGGTTTCAATCAATTTGCCCCAATCAGTTATGCTATTAGTCAATCAACTCATTCATCTGCCAAGTATACACCAATTAGCGCTATCCTGTCACATGGGTGATTTGAGTTCACGTGAATGGACCCTCCTCTTGGATCAAAGATGGCCACAGCCATGTAGAAGAGAGGGACATTTTTTTTCACAGAACCTCGAAACAGTTCCCAGAAGTGCCCTATAAAAAAATACATTATAAATTAAATATAAATCAATTTATTGACTTATCAAAAATTGCAGGTATTGTTTTGCGTCTACAATATTCACATGAATACTGGCACGACTCTCTCTTCTACATGGCTTTGGGCGAAGCAACGTATGCACGCGCTGTTGTCGCCAAACTGCATTCGCTGAAATGGACCAATCGAACAGCGGGGACCAATTGTTCGACTGGCCAGTCAGGTGTTTGTGCACGCCCACGCAGATTCGGGGAGAGGCCTGAATAACTACATGCGACATATCATCATCAAAATAACACCAATCAAATGCAACGCCGTGCCACATCAAATTTCTAAATCCCTATCAAGCCACATTTTGGGTTGAAGGCATGTTTGGCAATCAAAACTCATCACACATGCTAACGCGTTAATATTCCGTAGTCTATCCAAAAATCTGTGTTTTTTGATGGGATAGCCAATGATTGGGAATGTCGCCGTATGCAGTTCCTGGATGTGTGTGATGTGTTTCTGTTCCTGTTTAGAGCACCTTATGTTTCTTTGGTTAAGTCAAAGTTCCTTAGTGGTGTCTCCATAACAACTGCTGCCACTGTGCCTTCTTTAAAGCACTTCCTGGTGTATTTTGTAAAACTCACCAAAAGCACTTAGCTTGTGTCTACAAACTCTCTCTCTCTCTCTCTCTCTCTCTTTCTCTCTCTCTCTCTCTCTCCCCCCTCCCCCCATTATACATTTCCTGAAGCACCTGAATCATTTTCTCCCACCTTCTCTTTAGCATTTTATTTCCCGATCTCTTCCCGGGAATTGAAAAAGAAAGCACTTCCAACCTTCAAGCATAGCTACACTAAGGATTGCTACTATTTTACCCTTAGACAAGTAGACACTATCCACCTTTAGTCTTACTAGTAACCTTTGGCAAGCCAAAGCCCAAATGGAAGATTAGCCGAGATTATATATATTTAATCTTGCGAGGTGCCAAAAAGCATGTCCACCATGACACTAAAATGTGTATGATCTTGAGAAATTGAGAGAGAAAAAATAATAGTAATAATTCCCCCTTCCTCTCCTGCTGGGGTTTATTTTCAGTGTATTCCTTATCAGTCTTAATCCCTTTCCTCTCTCTCTGTGTCTCTCTCTCTCTCTCTCTCTCTCTCTCTCTCTCTCTCTCTCTCTCTCTCTCTCTTTCTTTAGCACCACTTGAAGGTGACATGTACTATCTGGTATCGAGGCCTTTATTATTCTTAGGATTATATTTCAGTTTGTGTGATATCCGTTCAATGCCGTCAAGATGGAAAAGGCTCCTCTTATGATAATAATTATTATTATTATTATTATTGTTTTGACATTATGAAGAAAACAAACAAAAAAACAAAAACAAGAGAAATGTGTTGTTGAATGTTGTACAGATAGCGCTAGAGATGTTGTGTTTTTAAATGAGAGCACAAACCCAAAGCCATTGTCCCTCCCACACCTCCTCCCGTTGGACTAAAGTTGCCTGCCAATCACTGTGGATGTCCAATGACGTGACACACATTAAAATAAGAAAGTAAGATATTAGTAAAGGGCCAGTTCCTGACTCATGAAAGTTACAAATGTCTTGACAGTGACTGGAATGGGTTTCTGAATTTCTTCAGGACTTTAACTCACATTCTGATACTTAAAGTATATAAAAGCCTGTGAGATTAGTTGTCTGGGACGATGGTGTGAGTGTGTGGGGGGTGTTATGCTTGGTTTGTGCTCTTGTGTAGATGACTGCCATTGCAGTGAGGGGAATCCGATCTAACCTAGTAGTGACTAATATGACTTTGTGGACAGATAAAATAAAAATAAAAACACACTAGAAATAAATAAACACAAGAAAAATGAGTCATTCGTGTCTTTTCACAGGTACATATAGGTAGCAACGATTATGTTTTATTGATTAAAATTCTGGGATTAGTTTAAATAATAGAAATAAGAAAATGATGCCAAACGTACAGTACAACTGATGCGAAAGGCTTATTAGTTCAACTGCCACAAATTATGCCAAAGATTTGTCTGAACACTTGTGTTTAACGTACAGTACGACTGATACGAAAGGCTTATTAGTTCAACTGCCACAAATTGTGCCAAACATGGGACCTAAGCAAGTCTGTTACCCCCCCCCAGCAACCACCCCTAAAGCGTAAAGATGTACTTCAGAAGGCACAAGCTTTGGCTCCTGTGGAATTTCTCAATGCGCTGTGTTGACCATTTTGTGGTCCTTGCCACCAGCGAACTTGGTTGAAGGTGGTTGTACAATCACTCAGTCATATCATTTTTGTTTTGAAGGGGACTTCATGACTTCATAGGGGATTGTGGGAAACATAGTCCTATATCCTATGATTTAAATATTAGGTTTGTTTATTTTATAGAGTTTAAAGTGTAAATATGAGATTATGTTTCGACCATCAGAGAAACAATAATTCTGTCCTGTGTTTTTTATTATTGAAAAAAATCAGTTGATCAACATTTATTGAACTTAGTTTGTGTGCTTAGCCAGCATTCACAGCAGTTAGATGTTGTATAACACACAGTAATACACACAATCTTGAACTTGTCCTGGTGATGCTCTAAAGTTTCAACTAAAGATATTCGCTTTCTGAATAAACTCAATGCATCAACCTTAATCCCACAAAAGGCCCCAAGTGTTTCTTGGTATTTGAACAATCGTCATCACTTCACGTTGGTTACATAACTAGCCACGTACAGTAAAGAAGTATATGATCCACCTGCTGTATAGAGACAATAACTCAACATTTCTAAAGTCATCAGAACCACCAAATGTTTATGACATCGTAAGAGTTCTATGTAGAAATGTAGTATGCATACACTCTTATTGTGTTATCTTGTTTATTTGGTATTTGTTTATTCAGATGGAAAAGGTTATTTAACAAAGGGATTTATCCTTAAACAATTATTTTATCAATTTCCTCCACTGATTATAGAACCATTTTTGTACTTACAAATGTTGTACGTACAAATTAGGCTACTGTAAATACCATTAGCGTCATGTTTGCATTCATTATCTAATTTAATAGTGTGTTTATGAGCTATGCTAAGCAAGCACTTCATTGCTAACATTAACATCCAGAGATAGAGGTCTGAGCCTTCTATATAGGCTCAGACCTCTGTTCACAAGCAACCACGTAGCCTACAATTGGATAAATATAATAATATATGTAGGCCTGGATTAGTCTGATGCTCACAGTGGTCTCACAAGTCAATGCAGGGTTTCCAGGGGTCCAAAAAGAAAATCTCAGATTTAGGCCTAAAATGTAGTGTATGTATAATGTTTTATTCTCACAACAAGTGAAGATGTGGGCAGGATGGTCTAGTGGTCTGGGTGTTGGACTCCCAGCTGCAAGGTCATGGGTTTGAACCTGGTGTTCAAACTGTCTGTAAGCATCCTTGAACAAGATACCTAACCACACACTGCTCCTGGTGGTTGCCTTGCATGGCAGCAATCACAATCGGTGTGTGAATGGGTGAATGTGAGGCAAAAATACTGTAAAGTGTTTTGGATAAATGCAGTCCATATGCTGTATAATACATACAGCAGCAACATGGCAGTGGAGGTCAAGTGCAGTGTGTCTCTGGTTTGATCTCTGTCCTTCCTGTAAGCATCCTTAAGCAAGTTGCCCCTACCTGATCCTTAACACTTGCTTGTATAAATTATATGAGGAAACAGACAAGGTATACAATCTTAAATTACATACGCTATATGAAACAGAATATTGCTGTCAATACTCAGCAGCAACGTACATAGGCTTATATGGAGGATGACGAGAAATATTTCTATTCACAGAGGTCTCGTTCACAATCTTCCCCTGTAGGCCTACGTTGGTGCAGCTATAAAATAGCTTTCACATGAAGCCCCGGGGAACAGACGCCCGTACAGTATAACTCCACCAGCTCACAGTGTGACTAACGTGAGTCTAAATCGGGGTGTACATCTCAGAGCGCTGAGGACAGGCTGACTCATATCGGCTTTGCATTACAAAGTACTCATTAGCGCGATGTGCACTCATTTCTTTCCCCCTGAAGGCCTAACGCATAGAAAGATGTGCTATCGTGTTAGCGTCAGTGTGCTATATGAATAAATACGCAATGATTTGATAGGGTACACAACCGTCCTGGGTGCACTCACTGAAAGCCTGTCTCGGATGTTGCACCACTCTCTGCTGGAGTGTGATTCAGAGACACGTACGCACACAAAGTGCATGAAACACAAGTTAACGTGTCCAGGAGCTATAGCGAAAAGGCTCCTTTTCCTGAAGCAATGAAGGTTAAATGGATGCTCCTCCATTCACGCTCAGTAACCCTTATTGCCCAAGCAGCCGCTACGATGCCGAGAGCACCACGTTTCCCTCCCTGCATTCCTCTCTACTCCCCCGACAACTCTAATTGGCTCCCCGGACAGTTCTGTACTCCTCCAACAAATCTGATTGGCTCAGATCGTTCTCTACTCCTCCCCCGCCAAATCTGATTGGCTCGGTGGGCAGTGGCACAGTGGGTAGAGCGGGGCCACATGTAATGCAGAAGTCGCTGGTTGAAATCCCGCTAACTCCTCGCCAAGTGTCGAGGTGTCCCTGAGCAAGGCACCCAATCCTATACTGCTCCCGGTGGTCAGGTGGAGCCTTGCATGGCAGCCATCACCATCATTGTGTGAATGAGTGAATATGAGGCAATACTGTACGGCATTTTTGAGTGGCAGGAAGGTTGCAATTTATTATTTCTCCCCCTACAACTCTAAAAGGCTCACGCCGTTCTCTACCACTCCCCCTTTAACTGTGATAGGCTCACACTGTTCTCTACCACTTTAACTGTGATAGGCTCACGCTGTTCTCTACCACTCCCCCTTTAACTGTGATAGGCTCACATTGTTCTCTACCACTCCCCCTACAACTATGACAATGCATCTCTAATACAGAGCAGCATAATGCATCTCTAATACAGAGCAGCGTAATGCATCTCTAATACAGAGCAGCGTAATGCATCTCAAATACAGAGCAGTGTAATGCATCTCTAATACAGAGCAGCGTAATGCATCTCTAATACAGAGCAGCGTAATGCATCTCAAAGACAGAGCAGCGTAATGCATCTCTAATACAGAGCAGCGTAATGCATCTCAAATACAGAGCAGCGTAATGCATCTCAAATACAGAGCAGTGTAATGCATCTCTAATACAGAGCAGCGTAATGCATCTC
>JAODUH010085860.1:0-30712 GCA_027564835.1 Typhlichthys subterraneus
TAGAGAGAGACAGAGAGAGAGAGAGACAAATAGAGAGAGAGAGACAGAGAGAGAGAGAGAGAGAGACAAAGAGAGAGAGAGAGACAGAGAGAGAGACAGAGAGAGAGATAGAGAGAGAGACAGAGAAAGAGAGAGAGAGAGACAGAGAGAGACAGAGAGAGAGACAGAGAGAGAGAGAGAGACAGAGAGAGACAGAGAGAGAGACAGAGAGAGAGGGGATGGGGTGATAGATTAAGAGAGACAGTGAGGGTACAAAGAAGGGGCTAGGAATGAATGAAGAGGTATAAGAAGTGAAAGCAGAAGTGAGAGGCCAGCTAGAGGACGAGCCCTGAAGCTGATGGGAAGGAGTGGAGCAGATGAGATTGTGGACAGATGTAGGCCTGTGTGTGTGTGTGTGTGTGTGTGTGTGTGTGTGTGTGTGTGTGGTGCTCACATATGAGCGCCTGCTTGCATGTGTGTGTGTGTGTGTTTTCTGTGGGTGTTCAAATGTGTGTCTGTGTGGGATGATATTGCCATGGCAATGCGAACAAGCACCTCAACACTCAACAGGTGGGTCAGCAGTGTGCATCACAAACACCCGTGTGATGGCTTATCTTAATTCAGAGGCAGAGAAAATCCGAGATCCCTTCCACACTGACTTCCTGTAATCGATTTCGACAGGTAATTCAGAGCAGTGCAATGGGAGAGCTTACAGCCCGCAGTGGCAGTGAGACATGCGCATGCCCCGATGTAAACATTCACCTATAGCAGAACCTATTGCTCCTCTATAACACCCCCCCCCCCCCACCCCGCCCCCCCTTCCCCCTTCCCCAAGATATCAAGCCCAGATTGGAGCTAGTGATTACGTACGAAGTAATAACAATAAGGAAAAAAAAATGGAACAGCTTGTTTACGTTTAGGGGAAATGGCATGCCTAATTCTGTGTACACATCAATGTTTGTTAACTCATGTTCTGGACAAAGACCATGCCTGACACTCCACTATTCTCAGAATCCACCTTTTCATTAGTTGTCTCATGTGGCGGTGTGACTCGCATCCACCTCCTCATCTCCTTCTTTATATACTCCAGAACAGAAGGGCGGATTCAGCCGTCCAAGTGCCAGACTGCAGAATGTCTAGCCAGGGCTGCTCAAGAGTTCTTCACCTTGACAAGACTCCTCAGATTCCCTCGTACCTACAGTTTTCTGTCCCTGTCAACTGTAATATCATTGTGATTAAGCATTGTTTATTATTTTTAAAACACAATATCATAAATAAATCAACACTGGGTTTGAAATCGTGTATCTGGCAACACTGTAATTGGACCTGCATATTTTTCTCAAAAACAGCACACCTGTGTTTATTTGTGATCTACACCAATAGCTCAACGTGCACTGTAGGGTAGCGGCATGTTGTGAATGCAAAGGTCTGTGTGTAGCCAGAGAACATTAAAAAGAGAAGAGAAGCCCAGTCTGGCTGCTCTCTCTCGCCAGGCAGCCCTTGGCACCGTTCCAGTTTTGTAAGAGGCCTTGTTATGTAATTCCTCCAGTCTCTCAGTGTTGCTTCTACACAAAACCACTACTGCTGCCAATACGCCATGCATACTGTATAAACTTCATTCACAGTGTGTCCCGAATACGGGAATCTGTGAAATTCAGATGAGGCACAAATAAAAGCGTATAAACCACACAGCAAACCAAACAGGTGTAACCACAGATACAGTATGTACTAATGTCTCCACTTTTTCTTCACTTTTTTGGTACCTATAGCCAAAATGTCCCTCCTACGAGTCAGAGCCATGTAGTCCGTTCACTCCAATGGATGTTTTTTTTTTCACAGCAACGGATCGTGGAGCCTCAAAACAGTTCCAGGAGGTTAGCCGCAAATGCTCAAAGTACCCTATAAATTATATTGTAGATATAATCAATGCATTTATTGACTAGTAATTACAAAACAATGAAGTTATATATCTGTATCGACTTCCTGGAACTGTTTTGCATTTCCATGGACCATGTGACCATTTAAGATTTCAAACTTCCATTTGACCCTCTCTTTCCATGACTCTGGTACGAGTTAATTTAAAATCGGCCCTAGACTTTAATTGAAAAAAAAATTTACTTTTTTATTTACACAAAATATATGTTATTCTGGTCTTTTCTGACTTTCTTATTTGACATTATACTGCATATGCATACATTGTACAATCTACATACTCATTAAACATTTGTTTTACATTGAAGTATTGGGTTACATCTTAACGTATTCACATTTTATGCAGTCTTTCTATTTCCTCTTCTACACTGTCATATAATAAATAGGTCAAATTATTTCCTATCGTTCATTATGGAGATGTATAGAAGATATAGAATAATTTAAGTCAGTTCACATAGTAATAGTAGTAGCGATTGTTAAATAATCACCATCATCAAGTGTATGGTCACAGATTTTTCCAATCAGGAGCCACTAACCGCTTTGCTATATGCTACCCTTTTATAGTCACAAATTAAAGTAATCACTAACAAGTAAATGGATTCTGTGACATTAGAGCAATCCTCCAAACCACAACATATGGTATTTTGAAAGTTATATTCCCAACCCCCAAGACTAATACAAATGAAGCCAACAAAGGATATCCAGCCAGCAGCCCACAGAGGGCACAGACATATTAATAAATACAGACAACACTTGGCCACAGTCATTGCACCATGGAACCCCGCTAAGCGAAAGTGGCACCTAAATCTATGGAATGTTCTGCATTTATACACTTAAAAGTAACTTTGTATCTTACTGTACTTATATTATGGCCACCAGCGAATGAAATACCACATTTAATCTGTTCTAAAATTGAAAAAAACATTAACTTTCAGTTCTCATAAATAAATGTCTGTTTCAATACTGAATGAGATAATAAAGATTAGTACTGCCGATTAAGTAAACTATTTGCATACTTTATGTCTGTTTAAGCTTAGCTTTAAATAAGATGTACTGTATCTCTGTACGTTAGCCATTTAGCTCCATTGGTCAAAGAGGTCCAGAGAAAAAGAGAGAAAAGATAGAGAAATTAATTAGCATAAACATAATTGGACACCACCTAGGCTAACAATACTGACTTGCACATATTTGCACATGTTCTCTTGAATGTTCTTTTGTATACCACACTGGAGTAACATCCTGGACATTTTGTGGAAATGGTCAGGGTAGCTACCTCAACATGCACAGCTTTGACTCATTGGAGGCACAGCAAATACAGTATATAATGAGTTTATGTTTATCATAGTTTGTGTTAATACAGCTGCAGTAGACATCAAGTGGATTGAATGGTTCATGTGGATGGAAATGTGTAAAACATGGGATAAATGTTGGCAATAATATGTGAATAGAAATTGGTGAACATCATAATTTATGCTTATGAGAGGTACCCTTTTACACTGGATATGCAACATTAATAACAATAAGATCTTAAATTACAAATCTAATTTTTGAAAAAGTTAGATATTTATAAATGACTCCTGAGTCAATGCCAAGAGGGAAATTATACTTAAATATATTATACAGAGCAATGGCGTATCAAGGCAACAACGGGCCCCAATGCAGAGCGGTGAAACCCTTAACAATAAAACCTATTTTGACGCAAACAGTTTAAATGTAAACCCAATTTAAAGGCAACAGGGAAATGCTCTGCACTAGCCTACTGATGCCAATGCCAAATATCTGCAGGAGTAGCTATAATATTTTTAGGAGATCAGGGGAGACATATGCATTGCCTTAATTGAACAGGCTACTCATGAAATGATTTTACTATGCGGTACGCATGTCATATCATCACCATATCCCACAAATCCACTGGCCAACTCCACACATTTTAACAACAAATCAACCATTAATAATCGTTACTAAATCTCAATGTATAACTAATGTTACTATGAGGTAAGATAACCTACTGTATGTGTGCTTTATGCAAACAAAATCCAGAATATTGATCACTATGTCTACTGGCGGCTAGCATTTAAACAGTAATGGTGGGTATCTGGAGCTTGACCAGTTGGAAGCTCGGTTGAAGGAGGAGTACATTAGAGGGCCAGGTGATCGTACACGGGCCCCTGGATGACACCAGGCAATGTGGTTGCATTGTTTTCATCATGGGTAGTTACGCCCTACATGCATCTCCTTGCAGTAGCATTACTTTCAGCTTGCAAAACCCAGCTAGTGAAGCTCAACAAGAATAATGAAAAGTGAAAAGGCTCTAACTTCCTTAATTAAAAGTACAGAGACAGGACTGTAGCCCCATGGATGAATGCTGGGCTGTGGAAGTCAGATTAGACATTGCAGGACACAGTACTGAGCATACATTGCTCCAATAACAGGCCCAACCATTTCTAGACCTTCACCCACTGATTATGGCTTCTGGGTGATGTTCATTAGGTGTAAATAGAGCCATGTAGAAGAGAGTCACGTCAACTCCTTTCTATCCAAAGGATTGTTTTTTTTTTCACAACAATGGTGGATCGTTGAACCTCAAAACAGTTCCGAAAGTTATCCACAGATACTAAAAGTACCCTATAAATTGATATTGTAAATATAAATCTATATTCATCGATTTGAATGCCCACCAAGCACTTCCTGGAACTGTTTTGCGTCTCCATGAACCATGAGACCGTTGAAAATGTCTAACTTCCGTTGGTGAGACTCTCTCTTCTACATGGCTCTAGGTGTAGTTCAATGGGATTACACTTTAGTGCAACATAGCACTATCAAACACTGCTGAGTGAATTATTGTCCTTGCTATGCCATGGTTAATGTAATAAACACTGCATTAGAATTGCTGTAACTCCATTTTCAGAAATCCATTCACTAACATGTTCTCTTTGTGATGACTCTTGAAGCCATGCATTTAACTGTAAAGAATGACAGTTCCTGTTATTTTCTAGAAAGGCAAATGTGTAGATACTGTATGCCGCTATATTATTTTTTAAATGCATTGGCATGTTTACAAATTTAAAAAATTAAAAAATTAAAAAAGTATAATTAAATTAAATATATATATTTTATTTTAATAATTTGCAAATACATTTGAAGGTTACTCATACAAATACCATTACGAAAAATAATGTGTAAACATCTTTATATAACTACTACAGTACTACTGAGTGTACTGTATATGGTCATACATAGACCATAGGTTTTTAGAAACCTGTTATATTGTGGCAGCTTGCTTTACTTCACAACTACAATACGTTAACACACTTGAGCTTTGCTAGTATATCCAACATAATATACCTATCTCTTTTCCCACAGAGAAGCAGTGTCTGTGCCTTTTATCAGATTGTGTTTGGTTGAACTCAACACACCTGCAGGCCTGTCATCAGGAGAGCCTCCAGCCTCCCACAAGGCACACCGTTGTAGGTACAAGAAAAATATTAGGTGACGACCAGTTGACCCAATTGAATCCTTCTCTTTGTATTGTTTTTATCTTTGAGAAAACACACACATACAAGCGGTTTTCTTTTATGGCAGCCATAACTGTTGAGTTGCTTTCACACAGAGAGAGACTGTCAAGTGTACTCAACTAGCCTTCTTTTTTCGCTCACTGGAATATTATTGCATTGTAGGCTGCACTGCATGTCACGACAAGGTTGTCCGAAGAGTAAATATAATCACATTCGTCTCCATGGACACGGGACACAGATATGAACAAAACGACCAAGCAATAAACTAGAGATAGAAGTTGCATCCCAAAATAGTTTAACTTCTTATTAGAAAATCATGAACACACACAGAAACTTACACGTGCACACACACCCACACACACACCCACGCACGCACGCACCGCACACACACACACACACACACACAAAGCCTACAGCTTAACAGCGCAATGGGAAACAGGAAATAATGAATTAGGAAATGCACACATGTGCTGTAAGACAGACAATTCCCACCAATTCCCAAGCTTTTGGAATGTAGAACCACAAAAATGGAAGGAAATTAATTTCAACGAACCACATAGACCAAAGAGAGTTGCCACGTAATATGATGCACTTTGAGACGCAGCACTGTTTGCAATAAAGGACGCGCAATTGCGATTTCTATTACCCCTGACTTCATGCGCATATCAAAATGGCGACGCTCTATTGAACGTTATGATGAGGGGGTGTCACTCATGAGGCCTTTAAGAATGTAGCTGTGATTAAGTGTCGTGCAAAAAGAAAGCAACTAGTTCTACAAACCTTCGTCTCTTGACTATCACAATCACACTTTAAACAGACAATCTTCCTCATCTTGTAATGCCCTTACTGTATACACAAAGACCCAGGTGGTCATACAGAAGAAGTGGAAAAGCTTAATTGGCACAAAGCATTTAAACATAATCTCCATATTTATTTCAGGAATAACACCTCACAAGCCTGGCAATCTGGCACCAACGATCCCTTTCTGCTTCCATCTCTCCATATCTCTGAGCTCTGGTCTCACAGTGGGTGATAAGCGGGCTGAGCTGATTTGTCCTGAAAGCCAGTGCTGTTTAATGAGCAACAGGGAGCATGCAGGTGCAGAGAAAACAGGTGGACCGTGAGATTGATGCGCCACAGCTGGAAAAGCAGCACTTTTCTTGTCAGCTGTCGGCTCAGATAATAATAATTTTAAAAAGCATAAGTTGCAACAAGAATCTCCACCGAGCTATTTGTTTGTTTTTAATTGCTGGGAAATAAAAATGTGATTCTAAAGATGTGTTGTCAATGGGGTTTTTTGTATCGTTAATTCTCAATGCGTTGTTTGTGCAGGTAAATATTGATGTGGTTTTGACTATACTGCTGTAAGCACGTTTACGCTGCTAAGAAAGGTCTAGAATATGATGAGGATCTTGGTGTATGGGCTTTAGTGCAGGTATAACTGCACGCTCAGCACAGCATATCACTTCACATAGACACTATGAATGTAAAGGCTTCTTGCAGTGGGAGAAACTCAGTTAAGTTATTGCCTTGATAGCCTATGCTGCCTAGCGCTATCACCCCGCAATCAATCATATTAGTAAAGGCCACTTTGAGTGGCTGGCTGTTTACTTCCTATAAATCACTTAAACACATGGGATTTGGTGAGATCCTTTATAAATGCAAGTACAAGTGCTAATGTATAGCTCTACCTTCAGAGATTGGGTGTGGATGAGAATGATAACGTTGGCACGTTTCATACGACAAGTAGTGATGATTTATTTATTCATATCACTTTTGCGGAGATATTTAAAATGAAGGATGTGTCCATTTAAAGTGTTTAATGTTTTCAAATTGGCCTATTTGAATTATTTACAAGAAATGATAGCATTTTGGCAATGTCAATGAACCATTAAGTGAAGCATGCTGAGGGCTTGAGCAGTACATGTGTTATAGTACACTGTGGCTTGCTAGCAGTGTGAATACTAGCACATTTTAATAAGTAGATCCTAGTTTGCTTCAAGTTTGGAAGCAGTTTCTATGGTAACAATGCCCTCACTCTATTTTCTCCTTGACAATCTGTACATATCACGAGAATTGATGATTAAAAATAAAAATAACTTTATTCATTCATGGGAATATAGCATCACTTAATCACATAATTTGAAATACTTTTTCTTTAATTATAGCAAGATACAGTAGCCTAAGTCATTCTGTGTCTTAACAATCTGTTATTTACATGGCTCAAAATTGAATTTAGAGACAAATTTTAATCTTGCAGGATGTTGCTAGATTTAACTTTTTTACCGTTTAAATCTCTTTCAGCTATTCAATTTTGAACAGTTCAATAACTGTATTTTTGCACTGTAAATAATTACAGTAAGGCAAAAATAAAAAAACTATCAGTACATCACTTAAAATACATCATATTAAAATCTGTCTCACAAGTTACATAATAATAACATTACGTCATTTTAATATTTTAATACTGCTTTGTGTACAGCTCTGCTTTATGTCAGTTGTATTGTATTGTATTGTATTGTATTGTATTGTATCATTGCACTATTACATCTAGAAGAAACCCTGTTGTTTCTTGAAGACAACCAATAGGCAAAATCTGAGATGGCTTCCAATGCATTTATGTATTACTGTATATCTGTGCAAACTAAAATGTGGACCTACTTTATGCTATTTCTGATTTACTACACTTACAGAGTTGGGTGGATAATTTTGAAATGGGTCTCCAAGATGTTGCAATGTGCGGCTGGCTAAAGGCGTCAGTTATTGACTGGTTATACTCTAGCATAAATAAAGATATACTTTCGAGGCAGCCATGGATAGTGTGCTTCTCTGACATAATCTTATATATTACACAAAATGAAAAATGGCATCGCCCACAGTGGTCCTCAAGGCAGAATACAATGTTGATGTTTTGATGAAAGGTGGCCAGCTAGCATGTTGGCTCATTGTTTCAATGCCCTTGTACTGTACAGTAGGTAGCTTGTCCTGACAACAGAGTGTGACATTGATTGCTTGATTGATTGATTGATTGGTTGGATTTTATTTTATTGATATGTCTGCAAAAACAGCCAGAGAAAATCACTTCTTCCCCAGAAAATCCTGACAGCATATGTAAACTAACATAACGACCTCCACTATGCCACATGACAACAAAACCTCTGTAGGGTATACGGTTGCTTCCCTGATCACGCTTCGATTAATCTTGACTGGAGTTACTGTAGGTTGACACATTCCAGTAAATAGAGGCAAACTGTCCCCTATATTTACTGGAATGCTATTTCTTACAACTCATTCATTAGTGTGTGGATAAAGATGCATTAAAATCCTAATGCTATGTTTGGTTAGTGTGGAATATTAATTGGACTGACACAAACGCACAAACATAGCAACATAGGGTTACAACAGATGTTGGACGGAACTTTTACTTTTTTGTTTTGTAAAACGAATGCCTCTCTGTTATATCAGTGGAAATAATAAGCTGATATTGGAGGAAATGTTTCATTGGCAGAAAGCACACTTGTGCATTACTCTTCATAATAAAAGGATATCATATGACTCTGTGGTAATGCATCTGTAATAAATGGCAAGAGGAATCATACGCTGGTCAACAACTGCACCGTCTAAAGCATCAATCACACGATGAATATGTGAACATTAGGTTATGATCTGGTATTCAGGGACAAACTATATCCGCTGACTTATTAATCGCCTATTGATTAAGACAGCTTTGACTTGTTGATCGATGCTTGACTTTTGGGGATAAAAATGACCAAAATAATTTTCTGTCTGGGTTCCATTCGATCAAACAGCCTATTTTTCTTTTAGCTTTCTGCCAAGTGGCCATTCATGCAGAGGAATATAGATCACAAAGAATATCACCAAAGTTAAATATGTTTACTGTAATGGGGTACCCATTATTGTAACTACGCACACATATTGACAGTTAGTTGTCTTACATGCTAGTCTATACCTGACATGTGTACAGTATAATATTTGCTTTACAAATTAATGTTTAACCCCCACCCCCCATACACTCCCCTTTCTGAATTCCCACAGTGCTATGATATGAATTCACAGATGTGAATGTTAATTTTCCCCAGCCAGACAAACACTGGCTGATGTTCACCCTGCTGTTTATCGGTCCAGACATTTTTTACATTGCAGCTGACATTCTGTGATTGACATTGCCCATCAACGGCCAATCACAAATAGGCATTGATATATGTGCCACTTATCAGTGCATTTCCCCTGGCACTACAGCTAGAAATCAGTTAGGTCACATCAGCCGCAAGACAGGCATGGATATCTGACAGCGTGTAGAAACATGTGGTAAGAAGACAGAGTTGACCTTGGGACAAATGTAAAGCGCAAATCTACACTAATTATTTGATTGCCCTGCTTGTCTTCTCTGTCACTTAAGACGACTGTGAGCCAACAGAAATATGTGATCAATCTAAAGAGCAGAAACATCAAGGAAGTCCCCCCAGCCACTTCCCCTTTGGGCATGTTAATTGTGTAAAGGTAAAGGCATTGCCTTTCAGAGGTTGTCTGCTGTTGTCTGAGTTGCCTCTAATTAATGACTGTATGGTAGAAATGAGTAAACGTTCTTTGGGGGCGTTTTACAATGATATTACACATCTTCAAAATAAGTAAAAAACTACTAACATGATACTTGCTATCAACAGTGAGTAGCGAAAGAGGGTGTTATGGTATTACTGTAGGTGAATGGGCCAGCTACAGCTGTGTATATTTGGTGTGTTTACTTTGTGCCACACACAAACCGGCAGACACATTTTTTTTTAATGCATTGAAACATCCGGAAACCCATTACTTTAATGCAATAAACATCTGTAATTTCTGAAACTTGCAACCCAATTACACACATCAAACTGTTAAATCACGCAAAATTAGCAACCAGAGTTCTAATCAACTGCCTCTCTTCAGACACAAGTGCAATAGAAATTCTATGGAAATCAAATTAAACTTTATTGAACTCACACAAAGTCAACAGCAATATCATATACTGTGTAATAACACATATGCCCCATACTGTATAAAGGGGCTCTCTTGTGACTGACATGTAACAGTTTGCAATGCATCTTTTTCAGGACTTTGCAGACCAAGTGTTTGGCTTTTTATTTCCCCAAGGAGCCAATTATTGTGATTGGTGTCCTGTCTCTCCACTGTTACGCTATTTGTGTGTGTGTGTGTGTGTGTGTGTGTGTGTGTGTATGTCAATGAATGTGTAGCTATGCATGCGTGTGTGTTTATAATATGATATGTGCTGCTATATTGGTGGAGGTGCAAGTGCTCACTTAAATGTGTGTTTTTTTACCCATGGATGGTGACATATTACTCCAACAGCTGTTTTCATATTCAAGCTGTTGATTGTTCAATGTTGCTAGATGCTATAACTACATTATAGCCAATAAACTAAATAAAACAATTAATACAATAATGAAGTGAAATGTTCACTGAAAACGCATAGGCCGGAGGAGAACCATTAACACAGTTTAAGTGTGAATATACATTAAAATGAATTACCAAATTAATTGTATGCAATTTAATAGCCTTGCATTGCCCCTATCACATGACTCCTTTTTTCAAATATTTGGGCACTAACAGCTAAAGGGTGCTGAAAAAGCTAGCGTGTAGGCTAACTGCACCCACGTCATATACTATACATAATGTAGTTTATGCATATTCTCTCCGTAAGTGTCCATCTCTCGAATTTATCTTAAGCAAAAACAATGATCCAACCTAATAGACTACCTGAAGTAAGCTTTGACCAATTTATCACCAACTTCAATAATCCTGTAGGCCATTGGCAAATAAGATGGGAAGGGAGAGACAGAAGTTTGAGCCATATGTGAGATACTAAAGGTTGGCTGTCATAAGACAGTCAGCAGGTGGCTTTGGTACACAAGGGTGGATTACGTTTTTTTGGTGCTGGTAAATTTATTTTGACATGCCTCAGTTGATTCCCTATACTCTACATCTCCAGATGAAAGCAAACATTATATAGGAGCTTATTTATCTACTAGCATCACAGGATACTTTTTCAATAATATTCTATGTTTCTTAACAATAGTGACACTATTTGCATAAATGCCTTATGTTGATGCAATATTTTTTTTATTTTATTTAACTCAATAATGCTTTATACTATATCACACAGTTGTCACATCCAACATATAAATGTATGTATATGGCCAGTTGCTTTAAGACCAATTAATATAGATATATTTTAAATGTCAGAATGGAGAATATTTATTAATTAGCTATTATAGAAGGTTGGCTGTATATAACAATGCTAAAACCATCCTTATCTTTAGATAGGTTTACTGTGTTTCTCAATATGAAAAGCAAATGACATGGCAAAGGGATATTTTATTTTTCTTAGTGTTGAAACAACTCAGACAAATGGCCTGCTGTCATACCATATGCTTCTCAGCTCATGTGTCTACAAAGGATGACTGGGCCCTTTGATTAGGCTCTACACATTGTTAGCTATACCCACAGCACCACAGTGTGAACACCCAGTATGCCATGCTTGACAACATATGTCTTAAAAGGGGGAGAAAGTAACACCATGACAAAAATATCTGTCTATTTATGTCTGTTCTATTTCAGTTGGTCTCCAATGACATCACTGCCACCACTATGGCATCAAAGATGCATTAAAGCATCCTCACCACTGTCATTGTGATATGACATCTGTTTACTATTAAATTACTATGTCTAAGATTGACTGATACAGAAAGCAAATACCATTGACAAGTATAGCCTAGGTTTTGGTGTGCTTTAATGACAGCATTGATTGGCAGTTGTTCGTGTTCTTCTGTGCCTTTTAAAGACTTACAAAGTAACTTGAGTTGGCCATACAATATGTTAGTACCCTCAGAAAAGGTGGGTAGTTTAATGCAGTTATCGTGAACGCAGTTATCATAAAAAAGCTCTTAAGTAATATGCATAAATCCCAGTGGTGCAGCACTATCAGGTGAACTGAGTGACATGTCTAATTTGGAAGGTTGGACACATTTCCAGGGTGGGTCTGCCCAGCGACATCATTCTCTCTCAAAGAGCGATTTATCGAACAGGACGGCTTCCTCTCTTCCACTCGTCACCGTCATGAGAAGCTGTAATTCTCTCTCAGTATCCGCAGCACGATCGCACCCGCCACAAAGAACCACGCTAAGGCAACTTGCATACAAAATAGCTGACTCAATCATCCAGCTGCATAATCAAGATAAGAAAGACGACGGCAGGAAAAGGGAGCTGTGAAAGCTAATGTGAGAGAAAGCTTTAGAAACAAGTCGTAACTCTCACGACGTCCTATCCCCGTGCATTTCTCTAATCTATACAGACATTAAAATACGCGAGTGAAGTAAGATGTTGATTAAACTAGGAATGTTAAGGACCAAGCAGTGATCTATCAGATTTAAAAAAAACGCAAAAAGAGAACTGTGTTTTAATCTCTATGACATAATGTGCATCGTAAAATGCTGACATGCCAAGGCATGACGTGGCACATCTCATGGCATGTTGTTACTGAAACTGTATATTTACCTAAACCTGCGATTAGAGGAACTGCATTTACAGTAGGCTATTTGGCTGAGTTTCTGTGACCATGTCATAGGCTGCAGTCACAGGTATGGTCTGCAATCCATTCTGGTCATACTGTACGTTATAGCCTGCTGTAGCCCTCATGTACAGGCTGGTTACCAAAGGATGTGATAGATTCAATATAACAGCTGTATGATACATTTGATTGGATAGCCTATATTTGCCTGTGCTATTTTATAGTAATAAATAATACAGTTATAGATCTTGTAACCATGTACTTGTTTCAAATATAAACACATGAAATTGGCTATATATGAAATAGCCTATATAAAGAATATATCGGATGAATGTATCTAGGACCAATTGTACCAAAACGCACAAGTGTAACAGCATCCCTTATACGTACATTCCTTGCGTTTATTTCCACCTCAAAATCAAATATTCTACAGAGCTTGAACACTGCCCTGGATTATGAACATAGATAAAATATATTTTAGTTAAGCGAAGTTTTATTCATGTGTAACTAACAGTAGCCTATATCAAATAATATGAGCGCTGTCCGTGGTTCTGAAGTTGGGGTTCGCATTTGACAACTTTGAGTTTTACTCTGATAGTACTAGACAGAATAGGCTACCTGTTCAATTTCAACTCAAATGTGACGTACATTTCGAATGCAATTTTTAAATCAATGTCAAAATGTGGTAAATTTGTAGCTACAACCTCTTGTATTTAGAGTCGTGGATATCCAAAGCTGAGCTCTAGCGCCATGACCGGACTTTTAGCTGCATGCTTAATATTTTATATTTAAAAATGTTATACGTAAACACGTAATTTGTTAGATATTTCAGTGTAAATGAACCATCAATATAAAAACAAAAAACATGTTTTTACATAGCGACTTATTATAATTATCATAGGTTTAAATTCTTTATACTGTTCTGTGCCAAATTATTGTGGAGCATTAAACATGCTCGCAACAAACTCTCGACTTAACGCGAGAAAGCGCACATTCCACTGCTACAGTTTCTTACCTGCTTGCGGTCGTGGACATAGAACAACCTTCCCGATTTAAAGCTGGCACCCTATGTCACCATGGATGTCGATACATAAAAAAAATAGTTAAAATATTTAGGATGAAAATTCCAGACTTTTCTCCTCACGATATGGACTGACCTGCCGCTTAGTGCGTCAAGCACAAAGATCCATTTAACAGTGAGTGATTATTTCAAAGCTGAGCCCAGATTGAAAGCTCTCTCTCTCTCTCTCTCTAACTCCTGAAAGCTCTCGCTGTCTCTCTCTCTCTCTCTCTCTCTCTCTCTAACTCTTGAAATCTCTCTCTCTCTCTCTCTCTCTCTCTCTCTCTCTCTCTCTCTCTCTGGCTGCTCGCCTTAATGTATTCTGAGCGAAGACGGGCGCAGGAGTTTCCATTATGCTTCACTAGAGTAGGTTTTTATATTACACCGGATCTGTACACAATCAAGGGCAAGAATGACAAGGGAGCATGCTGATCCGCAGGTCTAGTTATAGGGCGAGGTTTTAAATATCATTATAAGATTGTTTGTCACCGCAGGTCTATATACATGCGACTTCAGCACAGATGCCGACAGGTTTGATGCAAATCCGCTCGACTGAAATCTTTATAAAACTATATTTAGCGGTAGGCAATAGTCACGTATAAACTATAGTCACGATAAGTATTTGATAGGGTTAAACCTGTTCGCAAGATGCCTTTTTTGACACCCGTTCTTTTTTATGCTGCGTAGGGATGTGAAAACTGTTTTTTACATCTTTATTATTGTCACAGTACAACAAGTGACAATAATATGTCAGGGACACCCACCACATCAAGAACAACCTGCCAAAATGACCAAAAGGACCCATGTGGGGCGTGTGTGTGTATGTGCGTGTGTGTGTGTGTTTGTGTGAGAGAGGAAACACAGGGGGTGTAGTCACACTGTCACGATGTCTGTGGTACAGACATCAGGGTTAAAGTAGAAGCAGGAGAATATATAGGAGTCTTATTTTCAAACAAAGGCTAAAACATTTAAAACGTTAAAATAAGACTTAAGCTCATTAAGCTGCTGCTGGTTTAATTCATGGAGAGCGCAGCCATATGTCCTATGTAATGACGTAGTTTAGGCGATGACCTGTACAAATCATGGCTACAGCAGCCAGACTGCAGAGGCTCCTCTGTCAGAGAGAAGCCAGTGGATGTGTTGGAACAGCATGAGCTATTGGAACACGCTATGCCCTGTGTCCTTGCAGCATGTGCATAAGTATAGTAGCCTATATGAGCTGCATGTACTGTAAATGTAAACTATGATCAATAATGTAAATGAGGCTTGTTAAATGTAATCAACTTGATATGCAACCAAGAAGGTTTGAAGTGCCTTTAATGTCAGGAGTCTTGCCCAGGGGCTGTGTTCCTCCTCCCGGTACTTTGTCAGTGCTATCAATGTGCCTGCAGCCGTCCATTACATTAGCCCAGCAGCTATACACATCAGACTGCCATTGATAAACCATGCTAATTTCACCTGTTGCATTGCCAGGTTTAGACATTATTGTTGGGCATATGTTGTTGGTTGCTTTTGTAAAAGTAAATATCTGACTGAAATGTTGCAAATGTCTTATTTGGCTAATTGTTTGTGACTCGACGATCTTTGTTCTAACACTACAGTAAATCTAGTTAACAAAGGGATTTTAGTAGTTTATTTAGTTAAAAAAATAAATATATATTTTGAAGCCAGTTGAAGTGGTGCAATTGCAGCACTGGGGTTGACATTATCATCTAAAGTCTGCATGAATATGAGGTGAGTGCCGTATATACGTGTAACACACCTGCTTTTCACATGGCGGTCTTTCTGAGGGCTCACAGTTAAGAGATATCTAGTTTTTAGAGAAGAACTCAAGACATTTCAAATCTTTAATCAAAATGGCAGGTAATGAAATATGGTTGCATTATTCATTGGAGGTGAATACTATTCATACAAGATATACAGAAATATCAATTGTTACTGTAAGATCTGAAGGCAGGCTCAGAGGTCTTATTATATTCATATATATATATATTCATAGGTTTCTAGTCAAGTCAAACTTAATTGTACCGCACTACATGCAGTAGTTAAAGAGCTTCCCATCCCCAATCTTCACTCAGAACTCAACAAAATCAATAGCCTAATCAGTTTGTGAATCAGTTTATAAATAATGACCACATGCACAAATTAGGGTTGGTATAATGGGAAATCTACAGTTGCCAGTTTAACCTTAGCTGCACTAACACACTAACAGAACAGCCTCACTTAGGTCAGACAAGATTCGACGAACCATTTACATAAACATTTAGCAGTGTTGTGAACGGTGTTGGGTTGCGCGAACACATTGCAAGTCGCTTCTGTCGTAGGAGTTCCATTTGCATTTATTAAAATATTAGGTGTGAGCATATATAAACGGTTTGTGAAGCAGATATATCAGCATATCAATCTTGTGTTTCTGTTCCTATACTTTAATTGCTAAATTGAATCTAAAAAGGTCCACGTAAAGTAAAGGATTTTGTGGTGGCAGTGTGCTAGAGAAATGTAGCCCATGCGTACAAGCCCAGTACAGAAATTACCATCTGCACTTGTGTGCCTGCCTTGCTTGTGCGTGCCTCATGTCTGTGGCCATCATCTCTGTGTCAGCCTTGCCTCATAATTACCCAAAGACCCAGAAACAATTAGTGACATACTTACTTGCATACTTGCTCTATAATTTAGTGAGCACTACCCCCCCTTCTCTCTTGCTCACAAGAGGGAGAGAGCGGCGCGTGGGCTAGCTCAACCGACACTCAGACGGTTCCAAACGGTCCCTGCAGTGGTTCCCTTGGCCTGGCCTGTGGGATAAACACACCACCTACACCCAATGCCTCTTAACAGAGGCACACTGCTTTTTTCCTTCCAACAGCGTTGACGTGCAGCCTCGACCCTTATGCCTAGCATTTATTTATGGCATGGCTTGGGTAGCAAGGGGGGGGGGGACTTTTAACATATAAACCACCTTTTAAGACTCCCAGATGGGCAACGTTTGGCCGCGGCAGCATTGACCATACACATCTCGGGTGTAATACTGTCCACCTGTTACCGATGTGCGCAACACTCGGTGGTATTGTCTGCGCGGTGGATGGAAGGCATGCATAATTAAAAGTGGCTAAGTGCTGGTGTGTCTGCATTGGTCACTTCTTCCTTTCACTTGTTCCCCTTCCATTATAGCCTAGAGATACGAGAGGGAAATAGGGTGAGAGGAGTGTTCAGAATTAAAAGTACACTCTCCTGTGAAAGTCTCAATTTTGATGCTTGACAATTGATGATTCTGCAGTCAATGCAGTTTAAAGTTATTATGACAACTATACTGAATGTAAAGTAAATGCTTGATTGTAATATATTATACAATACTGATAGCATTTACAGTTATTGACATCTGTATTTAAGTGTAGTAACCAGGTGTCATTAACACTGTGAAACCATGGTTTCACCTGAGTCAATGCCATGTTGTTCAAACAGACAGTACTCTCTTCTGTCTGGACATAGTCCAATTGGTAGGCTCTAGGAGCATCACATGGGTAATAATTAGTTAATTATTCATCTAGTAGTGCAAATGATATGGTCATTCATTATTTGAAATGTCTCAAGAAACATAGTACACTGAGACATTTAGAAGGTCATTGGAGGATACAGGGGTACAGTTTTCAACTTCAGTTGCACCTATTATTTGTAACATACAACAAAATATATTTTATATATATTTTTTGGCATATTAAAAGAAGCAACAAATAACTGTATATTTTCAAAATGTGTTATATTAGTATTCAAAATAATAGTCACCGCAATGTTTTATTGGTTTTATTTGCAAATAACCATCTATCAAGCGAAACTCATCACAGCTTTGGAGTTCTTGGGACAGGTGGCTAATAATAAAAAAAACACTCAATTGATGTAATTAATATAGATTAGTATGCAAGGCAAAGGTTGATTCATTGTGAACTCTTAGTTATATTTAATTTTATGTTATAAGTACATAAAATCTTTACCTGATGGACTTTTTTAATGTATGTTTTATAGCTCTTTAGTGTATAACTATGAGAGCTACAGAAATGGAAATGCAAATGGATTAGGATTTTTTGGGAACATGGCAGAGAAGTAAAGTATTCTATCCACACTGTAAAAATGATTTGTGTTGAGCTGAGTTCTATTTTTATATACAGCTGATATGTATTCAACTCCAATGACTCCATGGATACCAGGCATTTAGCTATCATAACCAAGATAAATTAAACACATCATGTTTTACAATGCATGGGCTCCCACACAAACCGTGGATCTTAATAACTAAAACATGTTTAAGAGTACAGCTATGGCTCGTGATAGACGTGCACGTCAATGCTAATACTGTATATTTGCTGCACAGTCACTGCAGCATGCATCCATCTTTGCATTGATGTTTTCCATGGATGCTGGTGTGTTTGTCTGTGGGCACCCACCACCCTGCACCTGTCTGAGAGCAGCCTGGAAGCCTGTGACTTTTGGTGCCCTATCCATGAGAGATGGGCCCAGCCACCAGCCTACGCAGATGCTGTTCATTCCAACAAAAGGACATCCGCCTACATAATGTGGTCTGTATGCTTCTCCTGCTCACATAGCTGTGAAAATAAAGCAGGCAAATGGCAAAGTGTGTATGATCGCTGAAGAGTGTTTAGGAAAATACCTGCCTCCTCTTCTGCATTTCCTTCAGACATTCAATGTTATATAAAGGGGGAGAGTTCAGAAGGCGTTTCTTTTAAGATTTGCATTAAAGGTGCAAAATATTTTGTTCTTTTGAAAGGAACTTTACCAGATTTTCTCTGTAAATGTTAGAAGGAAAAGATGCTATACAGCTTGCTTGTATGCACACACGCACACACACACGCACACACACGCACACACACACACACACACACACACACAGTAGTTGTCACTAGGGCTCCTATTCCTACTGCAGCAGACATCATGCGCCATACAGGTGGGTGATATAGCAGCCTCTTTAATCCAAACCAATGCTTAGTTGAAAGCCCACAGTAATATGCAAAATTATTTATTTGAAAATAAAATCTTTGGTATGTAAAATTGGCCTATAAAATAGAATATTCTTCTGTATTTCAGCAAAGGTACTCTTCTATTTCACTCTATTAATGTTGTTTCTCTGTACTTCTGTATTTGTTTATGGGAAGCACAACTGTACTCCCTCTCTGTAAAGCACTTTAAACTGCAATTCTGTATAAAAAGTGCTATATAAATAAAGATTATTATTATTAGTTTTATTATTATTATTATTATTATTATTATTATTATTATTATTATTATTGTCCAACCAACCTGAATGAATACTGTGACACCCACTTCCTGTAGCACTCAAACCAAAAACAACAAAACTGGTTTTAACTTGACATCTCTGGACATCAAGGAATTTCCATTTAATGTGTAAACATGCAATGTACAACAGGGCAGGTAAAATAGCAAACCACATACGCATAAAGCAGGAGCTTTACACCAAGCCCCTTTTTGGCAACTGTCCACACATTGCTTTGCATCTGAGTTGGCACACAGTCAATTAAAAGGACAAACGCATATTCAACCTCCTATCATTGACTTCCTTTAACTCTGACATATTGACAGCATTTGCATTGCATAAGACCTTGTCAAGCACCGCAGGAACGTGTCCAGGAATGTGGGCTTTTCACAACCAAGAGCCACCAAAGTAGTTAATTTCCTTCCAGCTATTCAGAAGGATATAGAAGGTTTACTGTGTGGTTCGTCATACACACACAATACATAGCAATTCATAATTGCCAAAAATAAATAAATGCCAAAGCAAAAGTAGAATGGTTCTCATAGTGTGAAAGAAATATGACATTACTGTGAAATACAGGTAGGCAAAATAAGGCTTCAGATACTGACCTTGTAAACTGAATTACTTCTCCAACCAGGCTTTAGTCAGCACAGATATACAATTATTGAATTGGCAGAGAGGTACTGTAGTTTTCGGGCAGCGGTTCCAGTCACTGGTCTGTGACATTTGCACACAGCCTATTTATATATTGTATAATGGTCAGTGTCACCCATCTATAACATTATTTTATGCAAGAATTTACTGAACCTCTATCACCTATTATGGCCAGAGATAACCCTGTCATTGTGCAGTTTAATGCCATGGGGAAAACTGATAATTGTGGGAATGACCACATTATTTACATCATGCATGTAGAATTAAGCATTAGTAGTGTACTGTATAGTAATCCCCCACCACCACCCATGAGACTTTTTCTTAAGTACAGTATGTAATACAATTCAACTATTAGTACATTGGTATCTTTCCAAAAACACGAAGATAGTAATTGCTGAGATAGGTCTTACATGCATCAGGAATTATCTAGTTGTATCTTTCTGCCTATGTCATCAATTATGCAGTATTCAGTCTGCTTAGCCAAAGTCATGTCACAATGACAATCGGTAATTCATAAGGTTGGGTAAAGACCTTTCTTTGGCACTGAAATGGTCTATGCAAATATGATGCAGTATATCTGCATTTAAAAATATAAACATGACACAAAAAGTAAAGAAATTTGGGTTTTGTAGATTATGTCTTTGTTTAAAATGCCTGGCAAAAAATCTTTGGAAAGCCTGTTTATGTCCCTTTTAAATATCGTCACATTTGTAAGTAACATGCATTTGTGGGATGAGCAGCAGAGTGTGTGATTTGCTTCCATGAAATATTTGTCAGGTTTTCTCTGGCAATGCCGAAAAGATTTTCTTTGCTGTTGACTCTGTTTGGTGTTGTTTGGTGGATTGGATGATTGAAGTCTGAAGAAAAAGACATATTAATAATCTAACAATGTATTAATTGAACTATCAGAGCGTCAGTAGCATGTGGAAGAACAGTACACAGCCTCACCAGCCTGGTCTCACACTGCTGTAGGATGGCATCCCATTCTTCAACCAGCATTTGTCACAAGTCAGCTAACATGTTTGCGTTGGTCATAACTAGCCCGCCCAAGCTTACCCCACTAAATGTCATTACTTTTTGTGCTTTGTTCATATATTTTGGCATTAAATTACACAAAATCCTATGTTAAATAGTAAAAATGTCGTTTTACAGTTGCATTTTTACTGTACATATATGTAAATGTAAATTGTATTGTCCTATATAGCCTATACTATCGTGTGTGGAGGTCTGTTGGTGCATGTGTGTGTGAGCGAACACCCGATAACTCCACTTTGGAGGAGGCACGGAATGATACTTTCAATATGATGACAGATATACAGTATATAACTCGTAACTAAAATGAAAGACTGTGTGCCTATGTGTGCGCTATGAAGAAAGAATCGGTTGTTCCTACACAGCCCTGGTTTTGTAAATGGGAACACAAACAAAGTGGTGCAGACCGCACCAAACAACAATATTCCAGTCTTGGCGATGTGTGTCCAGTGTGGGGGGAGGAGATTCTGAGAGAGCAACCTATGGCAATTTCGTTCAAATATCAACAATCTTCATAATTTTTATACAGATGTAGGATCTTCCTTGGTAGGATGGGTCCTTCTATTTCGGGCCTTTAGAGGCTATAGGCTCTCTATGGGAAAAAACATACTGTAATAGAAAATTCTAGCCAGAATGTGTAGGTTTGCGTCATCAAAATGATCCTGCCCTTGTAAGTATGCATAGGATTGTGGGGGCTTTAAGCACACTAAGGACACACACTGTCCTTTAACATTCTCTGATGTGTGTAACTACAGCATCTCAGGACCTCCACACTGGCAATATCATCTGCAACCAGCCACCTCAGTCATCTGATGTAACAGATTGATTTACCCAACCAAAGAATTGCACAAACTGTCAGAAACTGTCTCAGGCAAGCTTATCTGAGTGCTAGTCATCCTCACCGGAGTCTTGAATTGACGTTGGTCATCAAAACGGTCGTCACTTTCAAGAGTGTTGGGTACTTTACAGAAGTGGGCAGTTGGCAGATGGCAAAGAGCTACCTATGGCATTGTGTGGTCAAAGCAGTTTGCTGATGCCAATTTGGTGAGCAGAGTTTCCTGGTGGTGTTATGGTATGGGCAGACATAAGCTACAGACAACAAGCACAGGTGCATTTTACAGATGGCAATACTTTGAGATACCGAGATCCTGAGGCCCAATTTCAATCAACCTGACTATACAAATGTAAATGGTGGTCACATCAGCCACTGACTGGGTCTATGCCCTCTTCTAAAAAATGCATATCTGTAGCTAAATCTGTGAAAATAGCATTAATATGTCAGCATTGTTTTAAGATAACACATTTTAGAGTGACCTTTTATTGTGACCAGCCCAAGCCACACCAATGATCATGCTGTTTAATCATCTTGATTACCATAATAATCCATCTCTACCTGTCAGGTAGATGGATTATATTGGCAATGCACTGTATATTTGTGAGCAACATTTAAGAGAAATAATAAGCCTTTTGTGTACATCTTTCACTGAAGATGTGAGCAAAAACCAACCTAGGCAAACAATGAAATGAAAAATAACTAAATGAACAGTATGTATGAATATACACTACCATATAGTGTGAACAATAGTGCACTATGGGCAGCATGAAATTTAAAGGCTAGGAATGCTAAAGACAGCAGTATCAATATGAATAAATACGAATACACCTAGATGGCATAGTAGCATAGCATTGCAGCCTATGATTAACGAAACTGCTGCATACTGCTGCCTATATACAGTAAGTAATAACATATTAATAATGTAGGCCCTAAATAATAATAATTGCAGACATATAAATGATAAAATATAACAATAATCATTGCACGATATGCAATTTACTGAACATTGCTGTAAATAGTCACCGTGGCTGTCCCGTTAAAGACCCATTCAAGCAGGTTGACATCATGGTATTGTCTGGAACTATTGAGAGCTACATGAACGTACACTTGATCATGTGGAGGCAAAATCACAGAGTGTTGCAACACTCTCTTTCAAGGGCTCTTGGAGTGGCAGGACTGTTCAGAGATTATTGGTTTCAATCCCATAATGTCACACATCTGACTGGCTTCTTTCATCACCATTATTTTAGGACTTCTTTCAGAGTAACGTTTTTGCCAAATAAAACGCATTTCCACAATTAGTGAAGAAGATGAAGAAGAAGAAGAAGAGCTCAGTGCTCTGAGCGCTATGCGCCTGATGCAAAGCAATGGACAGAGTCAGTGTGGGGAGGCAACACAGCTGAGAACTGCTCCATGTCCTGCGGCTCTCATGTGTGAAGAAGAACGGACCCTGTAGCAAAGATCATACGATGTTGTCTTTCCACTAAACCTATAGACCTACGGCCTCTCCATGCTTTGTTAGCTTCAACATCTTTTGTGAAGACTTCATGGTAAGCCTTTTACATCATTAGGCCAGTTTAGCTGTTTTTATCCATTATCTTGTGTCTTTTACCTTAACTGCAATGACACGATGTCGGGTGAGCTATTCATTCTGAAATTCCCATAAGAATGTAATATTGTTTTTTTTGTTTTTTCAGTTTAATAGACTTGCTAAAAAGTTCTTCAATCAGAGAGCTGACGTGACATGGTGAACTCACTAGTCAAACATGCCAAGAGATGCAATCACAGTGATTCTAGTGTCTCTAAGGCTCTAAATGAAGCCATTAAAATGATTCAGTTGTATCTGCAGCTTGAATAGGGTCAGAGAAGAGCAACAGTGAACACTTTGATACAGTAGCTGAAGATTAATGTACCCAGTTTGTACTTGCTCAAAGGGAAAACAACACATTCATCCATATACAGTATACTCTAAATGTACTTTATGGCTACAGTATGTACCCTTGCTGAACGAATTATGTGCCATTCAATTGTATATTTCATTGAGGTCAAGGGCAAGTCACAGACAAGGAATACAATATACTTCATGCAGTTACACAGCCATGTTTTATATTACTTGAAATAGATCAGTGAATTTCATGAAGATTGAACACATTTATAAATTGTAATATTTTATCTTTGCCAATAAGCTGAGCTAACTGTGCTTAAGCCCTTACAAAATGTGTTAATTACGTAGCATAGGGTGGTTGCTATGCTGATATCTGCCCTTTGTATTCCTTCTTGCTTCAGGTTTTTCACTGCTGCTATACGTTGTTGACACTGTAGGGATGTATTTTGAGAAAAGCCTGCATAACTGAGACTTATTTTCTAGTCTCTTAAGAGACACATCATATTACAACACCATGCTGCACTAAATCAGTCATAGGATTAGGTTTAGTTTTACCATATTTTATAGTTTTGTTATTACAGCCTATGACGTAACAGTGTCACCATATTGTAGATGCAAGGGCATCTGAGGGCCCGGGGGCATCTGGGGGCCCAAGGCAAATAGGAGAATGGGGGCCTATTAGGCCTAAGGTTAGGCCTAATACTATATCTAGGCCTTATTAGATATAGGGTTAGGCCTAATACTATATCTAGGCTATATATAGGCCCTATTAGATCTAGGGCTACAGTAGGCCTAATACTATATATCTTATCTGAGCAGCTCTTTTCGTCACTTTTTCATAGCATGCAGCATCACTTTAGGATGTTTGGCCTGTGCACATTGGTGATATAGTCACAGAGCTATGGTACCTGCTGTGATGCTTTTATGTAGGAAAATGCAGTTGATATACTGTGGGGATTTTACTGCTGGACTGCCAGGGTGGTAGATCCTCTTTCTAATGAGCACTGCAGGATGAGCTTTCTTGATGATAGAACTGCTAGAAATAAATATAATAACAATAATAACAGTATTACTTATTAATAATAATAATAATATTAATAATAATAATACTTGTGCATGTTTGTGTGGATACAGTAGGCTACAGATAACATAATAACATTGCAACCAATAGGCTAAGGCTACAGTACATTTGAAAGAGCATACTATATCAATATATTATTATGTTAGCCTATATTATACTCATCAGCTATTTGCCTACTTGTTGGCAACTGGCCTACAAGTTGCTTGAGAAGTTGTCTCAGAAACAAAACTTAATATAAGTCTCCTAATGCTTTAGAAAAGCGCTAAGATATCTTGGATCCCCACCACTTATTTCGGCAAATAGCATAAAGTAAGCTATCTAAGAGGCAGGTATAGCAGCCAGGCATGAATCAATTTACTAATTTGACATATCTTGTAAGCAAACAGGAGTGAATTCTTTGTAAAAATACAGTATTTACCTTTCAGAAATTGTGTAAGTTTTTGCATGGCAAATGTATCACTTTGACCAACAGTGCAAATTTACTTTAGATTGACTGGCTTATATTTCTCAAAAGTCATCTACTGTATGAAATTCAGTATTGCTCAGTGCATATTCTGCAGCTCATCTCACGGAGGTTATTAAAAAATAGCAGAGGAGAGGCAGGCCCAGACCCTGCAGATATTCATGTGTACTCATAATGACTTCATTACATTGTCTCATCTTCATACAATCAAATTGTGCACCGAGCCAATCACTGCTGGGGGGGATCAAACCAATATGCAGCAGGTATTAAAAGAATACATTTTCTTGAACAACAAAGTAAATGAACCCATCAGGATTAGGCACTGTGAGTCCCATCTTTGAGTGCTGACTTATGGTAAACTTATGGTAAACTTATGGTAAACTATGGTGGACTTATGGTAAACTCTCTCGCTGGGCAGATAGGGTACATTTACAGCTACAATGATAAGGAGGAAAGGAAAACAGCATTCACTATCAAAATAAAGAATGTTTTCTTCTGCCTTCATGCACTTTTTTCAGAAGAAACATAACAAACATTAAAAGAGTTTGAACCAAACAATGTGTTTCAAAGTTAATAAACAGCATGTGAACATAATGTTGCCGATATATATTTTCCACTTCTCCTCCAAGTTAAGTAAAGCGTGTATACTTCTTATAAACTGGAATATGCACAAAAAATGTGGATGGATATAATTAAATTGATATTGCTACACTTGCACTGGGGCCAAAAACAAAATGTGTCACTCAGTGCATTTTAAAGTGATATGGACTGAAGTTAGTAAATGTCAGAAAGGTTAAAATGAACAGAGAAAACATTTTAAGCTTTTGAACAGGGAACTTCATATTGACGCTTTAAAATTCATAGGACATTTTTACCCTTTAGAGAAGGTCAGAAAGGTGATTGGGTTTTATAAGTTATTTGCAATGATAATATTATATGCCAAAACGCATTTGTGTCATTTAAATGCATCATCGTGATCAACGTTGTCTGATTTACATTCACTGTGTATCAAGCTGATAAGCATATTTTTCAACATGATACTGAGAAAATGGGTTTCATGTTATGCATATTAATCATAATACATAATAAACATTTGACAAAACAATCAGTGGAATGCTTTGTGTTGCCAAGAGGCCATCCTATTAAAGTGTAAATGGACAGGGTTAAGCCTATACACTGACAATGAACTGGGCATGTGCACATTTTGTGTTTTTGAGATTTACTTTAAAACACAATGCTGTGGGTTTCTTGTAAAATAATTCTCAGACTTGTATAGTGTTTGGTGGCAAACATTTACTTTACTCATATTATGCATGTACCCAGTGGAGAAACCCACTGAAAATATACAGGCTGGAAAAGAAGGTTTACCTGTTTTGGAAGCATCTAATTAGGTTCAAGCTTTGATGAACATGAAATGATTTAGTGTTCACATAGTATATGAATATTATTGTTCCATTTATTATCCAACCACTACTCTTGAATTATTATGAAGAAATTGAAAGGAAATTACACTGCTTTAATATTCTTGTTCAATACATTACAGCAGGAGCCTTTTTCTGGAGAAAGTGAGGGAAATGTAAAAATGATCCTGCACATTCCAGGAGCTAACGTATAGTGCTTAAACTGCCATAGGACGTGATTAGTACTACAGTCATTTGAATAACATTACTTCTAATAACAACAATAAGAAAGAATTAAGGCCATATAGATGAGTGACCTTAACAGCTACAACAGGTGCAGCGACCACAACATCACATAGTGCTTAAAAGGCCTATTCAGTGATAAACCATCCCATATTCCGTTAGGTCTGTAGTATCTTTACGTAATAATTTTAGTTAAAGAAACCCACATCTGTTATATTTTCAGAAAGTTTGTCAGCTCTTGGGGGCGCATCTTTCTACATAACATTTAGATTTCTTTCTAAATCCCTTTATATGCAGGTAATGCAGTGCATTACCTATCCTGAATGCACGTCCCTGGGGTGGGGGCAGTATGAGGGGCATTCACTGAAGTAGTGGTGTGACCCCAAGTGTAAAACAGCGTTCAACAGTTTTCTACTTAGCTTATCACAAAGCTCCTATACGTCTGTGGGCTGAGCTGCCATGCTCTCTTACAGTATGTCTGCTCTTGATCGCTTGATCAGTTCAACCTGTCGCTTCACCACCAGTGCTGCAGGAAGCTGCTTCTGACATATCTGCATTTCCACACTGCCTCTAGTGGTGGGCAGGTTTTTGTCGATTTGTAGTTTAAATGTTCTTGCAGACCTTTCTGACAGTATTGTATCATACTGGTACCATTCTCATGTTGGTAAATATACAGGGGTGTGTACACTAAAACACATGGCTGGGGAAGGTCTCGAGAAGGAATTATCAAGAAGGATGCACCAATATGTTTCTTAAGCTTTTATTGAACAAATTGATATCTTGACAACTTGTGCTTATAAAATAAATCCATTTAATTGTGCTTTTGGAATGGAGCCCAACAGTGAAACAGTAATGACTGGACTACATTAAAGCTGGGATGTAACACTTTGGCACTAGTTCAACTTATGCGCTGGTTAATTATTTTGAGTGCTGAGAAGTTTATTGGGATGCCACCATACTGTACCAACAATAGCATGAGGGTTCATTCTGGTGGGGGCGAGACAGGGTCTCAGCAAATTCATCCTTGATGAGAAGGGTTTCTCTAGGTGGAGTGCACTTGCATTCATCAATCTAGTACAATACAGCAATTCATCCGGCGATTGTCATATATAATATGCACATGGGTAATATATCTAAGCAAGACAGTGTTTTGTCTACACTTACTACTCTCTCTATCACACCACCAATCTGAATATTGTTACTGAACATATATGTACTGTATGTATGAATAATATGATTGCAGATGTTTAATCCCATAAACCATCATGATCAAAACATTTGCTGGACATTGATCATATTATGTTTCACTGATTCTATGGAATTTGATTTAAAGTCTGCACAGAAATGTGACTCATTTTTGTGGGAGGATGACAAATGCATACGCATTGCCTGCATCACCTTAGCCTTCTTCAAACATAAAGACTACTTTCATGTCCAATACCATAGCAACACACTTCTGCATACCTGTTCTGCCTACTCATGACTCATCAACAGAATAATATTCAAGTAGTTAGTTGTTGTAAACTTCAGCCTTCGACAGTTCAAAGTAAAGGTACAAGCAAAGCTAAGCGATTGCTACATAGGGTTGTAAATAATTTACCATAATTCACACATTCAGAGATTGTCAGACAATTTGAGTCACATTTGCCCCTAGTTCAATGCTTGCAACATTCTGTGACCTCTCGGGAAGGGGGGGTTGGAGGGCCTGAACTCCCATCCCACAGTTTGAGAACCACTGCATTGCGTTGACATGCTTTAGAACATTAATTTAAATGCCTCCAGTGACACACGTCTAATAATTATCTCACTATTAAAAAAATTACACTGCAATTTACAGGACTTCAGAAACAGACGGAATAATTATCGCACCCGTCAAGTGTATTTATGCTAATCCATATAAAGTCTTAAAAGTCGTACATCTTTCCATTCAAACACAGCTGCTAGGCTTATACTCATAGATATGCCAGGGGTTTACGCAATAAAAAGAATTCACTGAAGTGCACAGTTCAATGGTGCATGTGTTGGCGGATTTACACAATTTATGTGACGTACGTTGCCTTCAAAATAAATATGAAAAAGTAATAATAACTCTAACATGGCTGTCAAGGGCGTAACTACAAATAATGCAGACAATGCAACCGCATTGGGGCCCAGCGTCAGCCAGGGAGATATCTCTGATCCCTGATGGTTATGCCAAATCATGCTGTGTTTGCCGCATTCATAATTCATGGCTAGATGGATGGTTTCCTCATGATCTGTAATTGTTAGGCACTTCAGGGCATGGTTTTACTGTAAACTTTTAACGTTTGTCTGTAACTTGCTAAATAGTCAATGTAAGGTTGAGCAAGGTGGAGAAATGTATACAATGGAGTTGTTAATGGTTTAGTATGCAATGGAGACTGTGTAAGGATATAATTTGGACACAAAATTATAGATAAAATATTAAGATTTATGATGGCACTTCTATGAGGCATGAGCTTTCCATAATGTAGTAGCCTATTGGGTTAAATGTTTGAAAAAATGATCAACAATAGTCATCTATCTACATCATTTAAGATACATTATGTAACACTTCACAATTCCAGGCACAAATAAACAATGTCTAAACTGTGAATACCATGGAGAATCAGTCAACTCTTAAGATACATTATAATAATTGAAGCTATATAACTGTACCTTAGAATAGCATTATGGAATGATTAGAAAATGGCGGTTCTCAGAGCCCACTTACTATTGTGTTTTCTGTTGGCCACTGTTGTGAGAGCTGCCTGAGTCTCAATATGTTCCGCGCAGCACTTCAATCAGCACTGCGGGGAAAGTGTGTGTGTGCGTGTAGTTGTGTGTGTGTGTCCGTGCGTGCATGTGCGCGTGTGCGCGCGTGTGTGTGTGTATGGGGTTCCAATCAAGTGCAGAAATCTCTTGAATTTATTTGGATTCAGTTCCCTTGTGCACTTTTTAGTGTCAGTCCTGTATATTGTATATCCATAAAGGGGATGTCTAATAACCTCTGTGGTTACATAAACATTGTTAAAATGCTATAAATGGATGCTGTATCATAGATTAGCATTAGCAGAGCATAGACTAATCAGTTTCCATACAACTATCTTTTTTAATGTGATATAGATACATGTTTGATATATACAATTCATTAAAATTGGATCTGGTTTCCATATTCCTTTCTCTGGTATCATGTTACACTGTTTTGGCAGTTGCTTTTGTTTATTTGATTTTTATAGTCTGGCCAAACCCTGTAATCTAATTTTCAGGTTCACAATCACGTAGTGTGTTATTTGAGTGTTTTCCCAAATTAGTTTGGTTTATTATTTCTAAACATTTGTATAAATGTAAATCATAGCCCATTTCCATTAATTTCATATTCTGCCTCTGTCTTCACGTGCCTTTGAGAGGAAAGTAATTTTGAAAGCAAAAAGACAAGAACTGTCGAGCTCAAATATAATGTCCCTGTTCAGTGAGCGCATTAGGCTGACAGATTTCTGCTCCCTGTGCCTGATAAGCACTGGACACCAAGCACACTTGAGGAAACATGTCATTTCAAGCTGAACTGGAAGTATTTCAAAACAGATTTCAAAATAAAGCAAACATCTCAAAGGTCTACAGTTCCCTAACCTCAACTGCTTTGGTCTCCACACACACAGACACACACATACACACACGCGCGCGCTCGCTCAAGCATGCGCACACACACGCACACACGCACACATATTGAAACACACAGAAATCAATTGATGCCCTGGCGCCTTTGTGAATGA
>JAODUH010085861.1:0-14877 GCA_027564835.1 Typhlichthys subterraneus
TCAAATAAAAATCATTATTTCTAACCCCGTCAATGTCTTGACTATATTTTCTATTCATTTTGCAACTCATTTGAGGAGAGAATGTGTGAGTTTTCATAGAAAACATGAAATTGTCTGGGTGACCCCAAACTTTTGAACGGTAGTGTATATGTGTGTGTATATGTATGTATATATATGTATATGTATATGTGTGTGTATATGTATATGATGTGTGTGTATATGATGTGTGTGTATATATATATATATATGTGTGTATGTATGTGTGTTTGTGTATATATGTGTGTTTGTGTATATACAGTATATATATGTGTACGTGTGTATATATACAGTATATATGTGTGTGTGTGTGTGTATATATATATACGTTTGTATATATATGTATATAATGTATGTATGTATATATATGTATATATGTATGTATGTATGTGTGTATGTGTATGTATATATATGTGTATATATGTATACCTTATATTTATACAGTATGTGTATGTATATATATGCAAATCTGGGGTTTTATTAAACCATGCACAAAAGAGGGAACAATATATGTATATATAGTCAGGTTATTAGGTTTAGCAAATGATTGCATGCATAATCACATGAAAAACACTTAAATATATTTCTTTTACACAATAACAAAAATAATTGTTATACTGTATTTGTTATGCATATGTTTCCGATGGTCATATTTTGAAACTAAACAATTGTAATGCATCTCATGGATTGTTTATCAGGGTATGTTTCACAAGGAAGACTTTGAGTGGCATGGGCTGGAGAGATTTGAGTTTGCCAGATTTGGCTCAGCAATAGCTGATGTGGGAGACCTGGATGGAAACCACTTCAATGATGTGGCTGTTGGGGCTCCACTGGAAGAAGACGAGTTATCTGGAAGCACTGGAAGCATCTATATTTACAATAGTGTGCAAGGTGGATTGCAAAGGCACTTCTCACAGGCAAGTACAGTACATGCGCTGATCCTCCTACTTTATGTTTATTGTCATTTTGCTAATTAACATAATTAATTAAATAGATCAGTTTATTATTATTGTTATTATTATTACTTTATTTTAAAAAATGACGCAGCTGGATTTGTTGTCATTATGAGAAAACAGTGTATTAATTATCTCGTTATCACTAGAAAACAATGCATCTTTTTCTCGAGATAACAAATTAATTATGTTGTTATAATGAGAAAATAGAATTGATGGCACTAACATGCTGCAAAATCAAAAAAGGCTGTCATATGATATGTACTGTATCAGTGAATACAACGTGTGTTTTTCTCTATTCAGAGAATCTCCCCTGCAGATACTGGAATGAAGCTAAGACATTTTGGCCAGTCTGTCAGTGCGTTTTCAGATAAGCAGTTTAAAAATGAACAGCAGCGTTACATCAGTATTGGGAGCAAAAGCAAAGTGACTGTGTTAGAGTAAGTTGAAAAATAAAGAATACCTTCAAAAATGGTTCCCCCAAAATACAATGTGCATTATTAAATATTCTATAATAATCTGCCTGCTATATATTAAATGTGGGTTTCAAATCTCCCCATGGATTTCCCCACAGAACCCTCCATGTAATAGCCTTCAAACCCACACTGGTAACTAACCCTGCTATCATTGAGACAGCATGGCAGATGAATGTAAATGATAAGAGGATTACACTGAAAATTTGTTTCAACACAGAGAAGGGACATGTTGCTGGTAAGAATGTAACTTTGTCATTTATAGAAATACAGTAAATTCTCAAATATATATTTTATTTTATTACTCCTCTCCTAATTATTCTTTCAGAGGGTGAAACGCTTAATATTTCCTACACCATTGATCTGGATGCAGAGCAAAACAAAAAGCGACTTGAATTTGAAAACGCCAACATGGAAGGAAACATGACATTAAGTCATAATGAGGAATGCCTTGAAACCATTTTCCTGAATTTTGTGGTAAGTTCAGAACAAACAAAGAAAGACAGTTGTCCATTAAAACTCTAACATGCAATTTCTTCATTTTAAGGGTTGCTATGACTGCTTCTCACCTATTGTGGTCAAACTGTCCTTTACGTTAGACCCTCCAGTAAATGCTAAACCGCTGCGGATTTTAGATAAAATCTCGACCCATGTTGCTACACAAAAGGTATGTGTTCATTTTATGTTTAAAATAAAGACCTTTCTAAAGAATAACAAATGTAAACTTTATCTATTTTGGCATATGGCTGTGTCACTCTTTACCATGTTTATTAGAGCAAACATGCCTTCGCTGATGTTCTTGCAGATACCCTTCGAAAATGACTGTGCTGTGTCTGACAAATGTGTGCAAAGCATATCCCTGGCAGAATCAAGACTGGAGTGAGTCATACATTTTCTAGCAATTGTTATGATAAACTACTTTCTATATTAGATATATATAATCCCATAATGCCTTGTGTTATATAAGATACAGTAGTTGCATATCTATTATGATAACAAGTAATAAGAATACAAATTCAAATATTTTATTTCCACATTTGTAACAATATGCTAAAGCTAAACTAATGCTGTGTCTCTGTCCTTTCATTAGTCCTAAAAATGTCGTCATTGGATCTACAAAGAGCATCGCAATATCCTTTAATCTTACCAGCCGTGGGGATGGAGCCTTCATGACCACGCTGGTCCTAATATACCCAAACCTTCTTCAATATAGCCAGTTGACATTGGTACAAAGTATTTCAAGTTGGTAACAATTGTATTATTAGAGACTTCCCAGAAATACATCATGCTTGCCACATGTTATAACCCTGGGCTGTCAAAACAACATAGTCAGTTTGAATGATGACATTGGGAGTCCATACCATGTTGTTAAGTAATGGGCAATATGTTTGTAAATATTATAAAACTAATTAATTGTGCAAATACAAGGCTTATGTTTCCTTATACTTGGTCAGCATATATACCATTTGATGGAGGAAATAATTTTCCATGCAAGTCTCAACAGCCATAATTTATATATTTTGTCATCGACATCCACAATACAACATTTGTTTACAATTGTGCGTTATCTATAGAATTCACCAAAACCAGAGGGCTCTGCATGCGAGAATGAAGTGACAGATAGGAATTCAATTCTGAGGTGTAGTTTGTTGCATCCAGTCTTCAGAAGAGATGCACAGGTAATTCATCTGTTTATTTAATTTTAGAATTTCACAATATTTAAAGAACATCTACATTCTTCACATTGTTCTATACTTAATGTATTTAAACATAATCAATTTGGTCAGATAAATAATATATTTTTATATATTTTTAAATATGATACTGTATGATATGCATCCCATGACATCACATTTTTCAAGATAGGCACATATTCAAGGGTAAGGTAATACATGTTAATTATGCCACTGATATATTATTTTTGTGTTCTGTTAATTTCCATAGGCAAACTTTGCAGTCCATTGGCAACTGGTGGACAAGAAGTCAGAGATACTGAATGCTGAAATCAATGCAACTCTAATATGGTTTGAAAGATCATATTTCATAAAAAGATTTAATATTTTACACAGTAATTTTAAGTTTACCCACCACTCCCAGTAACATGCATATCATATATGACATGCCATGCCACTGCATAAAACATGATTGTAACTGATAACAAAATTGTGTTCTAGTGAAAATAATGGTACTAAAATTCTGGACTCCAAAACATACACATTTGGGATTAAGAATGCATTAAATGTCAAACTTGAAGGGTGAGTTCCCATTGAAAACATGCAAAATCATTGCATGTGGTCAAACATTACCAATATGTGATAATTTAATTAACTATTACAGGACAGTTGACCCTAAACTTATACAAATAACAGACACAGTTAAAGAGACCGATGCCGTGTTTACATTCAAGGTGAGTTTGCTCTGTTTTGTATGTGTACTGTAAGTCAACACTCATGTGAAGTGTCTTATGTTACAGTATACTGTATTGCAGTATTTAAATTGGGGGGGAGTCGCGATGAGGCAATGTCTTTGTGCGTTCAACACCCCCCACCCCCCTGCTAGACTTTGCTTCTCTGGGAGGTTGTACTGTATACTATTTGCGGAGATCCTGGAGTCACTTGTAAAATGCGGGAGAGTCCCGCAACATCATTTTTTAATGGGTTACCTACTGAAAGTGTTGGTGTTGGATATCAGCCAGAGCACAGCTCCTATGTGCCAATTTAATCCATGCTGTATTCTCTTAAAATTCTTTTCAGCTTGGAGAGAATAAATACCAAGCACCTTTAAATGTGATCATTTCGTTAACATTGCCTGCACAGGACACTACCATGAGTATAACCAATGTGCAACCCAAGGTATGACAAATATAGACATTCTAGTTATGTATCCTGCCTGCATCAGAGAGATATAAATATGTTTGCTTTATTTTAAGGAAAAATGTCAGATTTTGACTGCAGCGTCTCCCGTAAGTAGTATCCTAATTGTTTTGAGCGCAATAAAGCTTGCCTTTGCTTGTATTCTATTTCTGAAACATTTTTATTCTATCTGATTTTCAAGACATTGCAAGATTGTGTCAAATGCAATGTGACAGACTCGCAAGACATCATAATTCAGGCACATGTATCAATACGTGATGTTCAGGTTGGTGATGGATATTAATCTGTAAAGAAAAAGAATATACTGTACAGAAATTATATTGTAGTGTCAAATTAATCATTACATTTAGTCACATATTAAGTTATATTATTTAGATTCAGAGTCATGACTGCAAAACAGCTATTCTACTCAACACCACCTTATTGACAAATATCCAGAATTTTGGCAGATAATAATTGGATTTATAGCCCTGTGTGCAGCTCATTATCTCTGCCAGAAAAAGCTAAATCATCTGAACATTGTGCACTCGTACTGCATAGATAACTGCCTTCCATTTTAACCAGGCCTCAGATGATAAAATCACTGCCTCAGCTAGAGTGAAATATGATGTGCTGCAATACGACGGAAGCATGACGGTGACATCAGAACCAGTAAATGACTTTTGTTTTTGTATGAAGTACTGTACTCAACTCTTTAAATGTTTTAAAACCGTGTCCTTTTGCCCTTTTTAGGTTAATGTTATGCTACTTAAACTAATGGTGGTTAAATCCATGCCTGCCATCATTGGGGGTTCCATAGGAGGTTTTATATTCCTGGCCATCATTATTGGCCTTCTTATCAAGGTACTGTACTGTAAATGTAAGTAACATGCTCATTTGATTTTATAAATTTCATGTACATGGAATTCTAAACTCTTCTGTATTGCAGTGTGGCTTTTTCAAGAGACGAGATTGTCCTGACCAGTCCAGTCATTCAAACTAAAATTGTTTGAATGATACAAGTGTTATCTGGAATCACTTGAAACATTGTGCAGATTTCTTTGTTTATCTGACCTATGCAAGGATTTTTTTCTTTAGCATTACCATAAAATGATAATGTAGTATACTGTACACAACATTCTCATGTTTATTACTTTAGCAGTAAGTAGTAGTAAGTAGTAGCAGAAATGTTTGACTATTTATATTATATTTATTGTTATATTATTTTTGATACGCAAACCTTTTGTTAAAACCACGCCCAATTTTTTTTTTTAAACACCGTTGTTAACATGTTGCCTACTATATGCCTAATGATCTTAAGAAAATATATTTACATTTTCAAAGAACAATGTGTGAAAAAAAAATTCTAATGATACTTTCACATATTTTGGTTGATTGTGTCTTGTAAATGTATCAGCCATCGAACAAATGTTTAAAGTGGTTTTATATTATCAATTTTCCAGTGGGGATGGCAGTTTGATTGAGGCATAATATAGAAATTGTAATAAAATAAAAATATATTGGGTTACATTCTTGTTTTTAATATATGTGCATATAACCCTCAGAATTGCATGCCCTGCTGTGGGAAATTGGAAATATCAAATGCCTTGTTATACTGTAATACCACATAGCCTATACCAACCAGTCAGTTTCCCATAATATTTGGTGGTCCTGAAACACTCAAAATACCAATACAGCTATTGGTTGGTAGGTTATGTGAATTCACATAATATAATCATGACAAATGACAAACTTTATAGTCTTGACCTGAAGATCTTTGAATGTATGGAATTAATAAATGAATAGCAATTAGCAATAACACACGAGAGGGAGTGCGTTAGACTGAATATCAGCATTGCTGAGAGTCGGGCGGTCACGTGAGATTGCTTTTATACAACAGTTTGACAAGTGCCTTTTTTATTAGTTAATTTAATCTGTAGGTTATTTCATTGTATATACTGTATCGTTCTTCACTCGGTGAGTTCTGAAAACATTGGCCTCAATGTTGCTTCCATAAAAGGACAGTATCCTAGTGGGCATGGTTAGATACATAAATGTTATAACAAAACATAAGCATATTCAGAACACTATCAAGACTCAACATATGTACAGTAACACACAGACTGCAATTACACTGTTGCTTTAATATTATATGATTTGGTCATACTTTGGACAGACTAACTTATTGTATTGAGCATACATAATCTTTGGCATAGATGTTATAACTATCAAAAAAAAGATGGTGTATGCATCATTTAAGAACATTTTGAAATGTTTTAGCATAGGTAAGCAATTTTGGAACTGTATGCCACTAGATGGGGAAGATGCAACATGTTGGCAAAAGGAAATGCTCATTTCAAATTATAATACAATATTTACTATAATAGTTTTTTACACCCATTGTTGGTCCCTCTAAACCTTAGTGTAGTTTCCATGCAGGGTTACAGTTCCCTGCTGTTTCCAGATAATGATGTGGATCTGGGACATCCATTTATTGTTCCAATCCTGAAACCCGATGAATTTGGAACAGTATGGAAAATGCTAAGAAAACCAGAAATGTGTGTTCCATTCCATTCAACCTGTACTATATTGGAAACAAGTCAATACAGCCTGTCTTCCACCCAGTACATAGTAAATGCCCTAAAACATAATGGGCACATAAGGTTGAATTACTGTAGCCTCTCCATATGAACGTGGCCTGGACTCTCACATTCCACCCAATTATAAAGTATAGACAATCTCATGTAGACATCTAGAGATGGTGTTAAACCTTTAGCATATAAGGAAATCAGGTTTTTCACACATTTTACCTTGTGTAACCTAGGCTACAGTATTCCATAAAACAATACTTTTACTTTCTCTTTGTTCGTGAACACTGCATTAATTCATTCCCACAATGTTCTATAAATGTAAGAATGTCACTCAACACAGACTGTTCTTATTCAGACACAACAGGTGCTTTTGTGTGTGTGTGTGTGTGAGCGCGTGTGTGTGTGTGTGAGTGTACACATTTGCACATAGCACAAAGTCAGTACTAAGGGTGTACAGTACAAACAATTGATTTAAATTCCATTGAAGCCAATGGAGTGAGTCTGCTTGAGCAAGTCAATTTCACCTAAATTCAGAGAAACATTTGAATGTGTGCAAAGAATACATGTTAAGCCTGGAATCCACCAAGATAATGTCAGCTGACATTAGGAGGTACAGAGGTACAACAAACCTGCTAATAAGAGTATACATATTAATAATATATAATAAATATCAATTAAACATTTGGCAGTATTTATTCCCTGTGGTTGTACTGTTCTCATGTTTTCTTCAAGTGTTAAATACATCTAAAGTGACATTTTAGATACTACCTAAAACAAAAATAGTTTAATTTGAGATTCAAGGAAGCCAGAGTGAACATTTACATAACTAGAAATACCATGTCTTCTGTTACAGCAAACTTCCTCCTGTGACATATTGTAAGAAGGTATAGAATGTGTATGGTTTATGAACTCCAGTTACCGCTTTCATTCAGTTAGCAACCAATGATAATATTTGTCACAAGATGTTATTAGCATTTTTAATGAAAAAAGTCCTCTGCATAGAATCCATTAACCTACTGTAAGCTCTCTATATGGCGAACAATGGCTTACCCAACCAAAGGTTTACCCTGACTCAGGATTCAAATAATTTGCGTATACAATGTTATCTGTCACGGGTAAGTAGGTAGGGTGGCAGAAACCAAGCGCAGGTTGGGTAGGTTTACAATATTTAATGCACGTTGAATGAACAAACAGCATACACTCACCAGAACAGCGATCAATTACCGACAGAGACAGGGAGAAACAGAGGGCTACATATACTAAAGCTAATTAGGGGAATGGGCACCAGGTGTGTGTAATGACAAGACAAGCAAAAGAGTGAAGGGAAACCCCAGGAAGCATGGCAGGGCCATCAAGCCGTGACATTATCAGTATATCAATATAATATTTTCTATAGTTTATGCAAACAAAAAATATATAAATATCCAAAAGGAATAATAATCATGTCTACTGTAAATAGAGCCCTAATCACTGAGACAATAACTGTTGAAAAGTTCAACACCATCAATGTTCTAATAAACATCCACAGACCAACTATAATATAGCAGTGTGATTCTATTGTTGTTGGGAAATTAGCTGTACATGGGAAACATCCACAGACCAACTATAATATAGCAGCATGATTCTATTGTTGTTGTTGGGAAACGAGCTGTTTAACAGGTAAGACAGGTCGAAGCCTTATTCCCAAAAATGAAAATTAATCACTGCTCTGGAATGAACTGTGCAATGGAATGCATCTCCTGTTACTGTATATAATACGACACACAAGGAAATGTACTTGCATGGGTAGTATTCATGGTTCTGCTATATAAAAGGGACATGCTGATTGAAGGGACATATATTTTCTCACAACTGACAACATGAGAGCTGTACTGGTACTACTTGGAGTGCTGTTGTGTAGCATTCACGGTGAGGAAATGCTTTTACATTCATAACATAATAAATAAATAAATAAATATACTTATGATCGAATCTTTCTTTAGTGAAACTAGTGTAGCATTTATGCAAAGAACATTTGGCTCCTCCAAAACAAAATATATCGACTAATAATAATGTAGAATGTTGTTTTAAAAAAGTATTAGCCTATAGGCTATATTTTGTCACTTTACAAATGTTAATATTACTGATTTACATAATGGGCATATACACTTCTAACTACAGAATATGCTTTCAAACTACATAATGGTTAAGTGACGAGGAACATGTTTGCTCTATCCTCCTCTACAGTGCTCACACTTCGGTGCTACACCTGTGAGGAGAGCAACTGTGTCAAACAAGAAACAGTATGTCCACCTTCGGCTCTGTTCTGCAAAACAGTTTCATCAGGTGAATGTTTACTTACTTTGTTTGTGTGTGACTGTTATAGTCTAGAGAGTGTATTTGTGTCTATATTTATCTTAATATCATATTCCTATTAGCATATAAGATTGTTGATGCAGCATGTAAGTGGATTAACCTATTTATGTCCTATGTTTCGAACAGTTGACGGTTTGGTCCAGACCTGTGCTGACTCATGCACTAATGGTGCTAATGTCTACTGCTGTCAAGATGATCTGTGTTCTTAGCTGGTGTATGGAGCCTCCACCTCTGCTTTCTTGGCAAACATGATAACTTAGTTCATTGATCATATCTCTCTAAATGTGCCTATACTGGTATAATGGAAATCTTATCTTGCTTTGCCTATATACTATTAAAAATATCATTTTGAAAATAGTTTTGCTTTTTCCTTAAAAAATAATTAAAAAAAATTAATTGAATGAAACTACTTGAAGCAGACACATGCTCACACACGTACACAAACGCGTATGCGCGCGCACACACACACATGCACGTGCATACACACAGACACACACACAATCCCCTCCTAATATTGGTAGTACGTCAGTAGCACACTGTCACTACCAATACATTTGTGAATGTTGACTCCTTTTTGGAAGTATGCTTCAGTAGTAATCAGCACACATTTATTTGTTCAGGTGTTTAATGTGGGGAGCTGTAATTCTAAGGAATTGTGAGCACTATTACTTTAAGTTAAGGGGTCTCCAACCTCATCACGTCGGGTTCACCAAATTGTTGGAATCTGGGTGGTTATCCCAACACCATCCTAACACCTCTGGGTCTTACTTCCTGTCCCTGGCCAATAACAGAATACTGTCAGTTCGTGAAGTCTGACTCCTATCTTCTGACCCAGTGATATTTAATACAGGGGGTTGTGTAAGCAGGCCGTGTTGATTTTTCATTGGTGCTGGTCCTTCTGAGTTAGAGAGGGGCCTGCTGACCTTCACCTTGGTGGCGACGTCTCTCCTCTTTTGTTGCTGGGCAGATAGGTACATAGAGACCAACTGTTACACACTGGTGGTACGAGAGTTTATCTGACTCCCTTGTTTTCTTTGCCCTACTGTTCTTATCCTGTTTTGCACAGCCTCCCAATACATGTTGCTTTTTTTCTGTAACTTTCAACTCCATCCAGATACTCTGACTTGCCACATAGTTCTCTAATCTATTAACACTCAAGCAATACTGTGGCACACCAACAAGCCCTTTTAATAATATCTAAACATGTCTAAGCATAATATTTCCACAATGTCTAGTCTCAAGACAGCAGAAAACTTCAAACTAAAAGATGATCACAGTTGAAAAAGATGGGGGAAATTACCTTCAATTCCACTGATGATACTATTTCCAATTTGGAAATAATAGTCTTCAGAGCATTGTAGTCATTAATAAAGAAAAGGTTTGTTTCCTTTTCTGCAATTCTGAGAAATGTTTCTTGAAAAGTATTATCCCCTCCAACCTGTGGTAAAATATGTAGCAAGGATCCAAGTAAGGCACATTAAGAAAAGATGTATTGTCCTTTCAATTGTTTTCCGTTTTACTTTACTGGGACAACCTTTGAAGTGAAATCCAAAAGACATAAGGTACATTAATGTATAGGCCATATAAAAAGAAAACTGTGGCATATATACATCTTACAGAAAGGCAGTAGCCTATAACAAACCTGTTAAGCAGGTAAAAGGCTGTACAGTATCAGTAAGTATTAGTGTCATGTGAAATGGGTGCCTTTTTAACTTTCAAAAGTAACATTTTTAATGTAATCACCACTTTTAAAATAGCCAGGGCATAAATACCTTTTAAATTGACAAGAAAGTTTGTTGGGTCATCTCAGGCTGACATTCTATATTTTATGGCAGTTTTTTCATAAATGTTTTGAAAGTTTTGTCAAGCCTGTTACTGACATAAGCATTACTATATCCTAGATTTCTAAGTAGAAATATCTAATATAATGGACATATATGAACAGTACATTAGTTCCTCTTTTCATTGAGATTATTTGAAAATTGTAACGCTGAGAGGGCGAGGCGAGTGCAGAAGAACAAAAAACGAAACGAACGAAAAAGCAACGAGCTGCCGGACGAGCAACCATAGCTCAATATTTAATAGAACGTAAAGAAACGTATACAGCGAACACAAACTCAAAACAAAAGTCACGTTACCTAACATGAACAGAAAACATGTACAATAACCCACGCCCCTTCCCAGCAGTCACCAGCCTATATGCCCTTAGAACCACACGGCTGAAGGCAATCGGCTGATCGCACGTGTGGGTGTGAGGCGCTGGGGATGCGGGCAGTCCTCCACCGGCTGTACCCCACCGGCGAGACCAAGGGAATGTTACAGTACCCCCCCCCTCAAGGTTCGCCTCCTTGCCACGCCTCTCGCCGGTGTAGGAGCTCCACCCTCGGGACACTGACCGGCGCCAACTGCGGAGTCCCTCCGACAACCTGGCAAACCTGAGCCAGAGGCGGGACCCCTGCGGGACCTTGGCAGGCGGCCAGAGCCTGTGGCGGAGGTGGGGCCTCTGTGGCGCTTGGGCAGGCGGCCAGAGCCAGCAGCAGGGTGGCTCCGGCGGACCCCCGGCGTGGAGCGGCTCGTCGACGCGGGGCGTCTCCCTGGCGGCGCCCCTCGCCGGTGCAGGACCCCCACCCTCGGGACACCAACCGGCGCCAACAGCGGAGTCCATCCGCAGCCTGGCAAACCGCCCGAACACGATGCAGAGGCGGGACTCCTGCGGAGCCCTGGCAGGCAGCCAGAACCAGTGGCGGAGTCTTTGCGGACCTCGGGCAGGCGGCCAGAGCCAGTGGCGGAGGCGGGGACCCTGTGGCTCTCGGGCAGGCGGCCAGAGCCAGTGGCAGAGTGGTTCTGGCGGACCCCCGGGGTGGCACTGCTTGCCTTCGCGAACAGATCCGACAAACTGATGTTACAAAAATATCTATTTTAATATTTAATTTTTCTTTGACATGTCCAAATCCTATCTAATCTTGGATGGCGACAACATGTCTATTAAGAGAAATTCATATTACTAAAATATTAGTAGAAAAATCTTGAAATAGCCCAGTCCAAAATATAATATACATTGAACAAAATTATAAACGCAAGACTTTTGTTTTTGCCCCTATTCATCATGAGCTCAACTCAAAGATCTAATACTTTCTCTATGTACACAAAAAGCCTATTTATCTCAAATATTGTTCACAAAATCTGTGTTAGTGAGCACTTCTTCTTTGCCGAGATAATCCATCCACCTCACAGGTGTAGCACATCAAGATGCAGATCAGAAAGCATGAGTATTGCATAGGTGTTCCTTAGGCGGGCCACAGTAAAAGGCTTGTGTCGAGGGAGAGTGGGTACAAGACTGATAGCGTCAAAACTTTGATGTTACCACTAACTCCGCTCCCCGAAGACTCAGAGTTTACATTTGCAGCGCAACAAGATATTTTTAGCTAATTAATTCGATGGAGTAAACAACCGTAATATTGACAACCACTCTGGCTTTGGATTTAACCAGTAGGCCTACAACTACAGTTAAAGATTGTGTAAAGCAAATACAGAGATTTACTTTGAAATCCATTCTATGCAGTATTGTATTTTAGAGTTAGACCGTTAAACTGTATTTCATCCTTTCTCTGTTCAGGACTTTTTGGGAGGGCCAGAAACAGGATTTTTTTACATAGATGGTCCCCCAATTTGCATAACCCTCCCCGTAACACCACAAGGATATAAAAGCGTAGCAAGCGTTTGAATCAGCTCAGTATTTGTCCTGCTCCAATGCAAGTTATTAGCCTACAAAATTTCAACAACCTACAAATCCATAGCTAAATTGCTTACTGTCCTTTAACAGCCTACAGTCTGATAGCTATGCCTTCATCGCAGAAATATGCACACAATGTGGTCAACGTGCATTATTTGAAAGCTACTGGTTTAGTAGCCTAGCCAACCTGCTATAACTCGGCTGCCAAATCCAGTTGGCATTCTCGTGTTAAAATCAGCATCCAGATAATCCAACTGTCTATGTAGTCCAATCCTCTTTCCAAAAGTAAATATAAACCATATATCCAAACGAAAAAATTAAATCCAACTAGGCTAGATTTACTTGACAAGAACAGCAGCTCACGGCATCTGTAGGTGTAATGCCAAAAAGTGATCTGCTAAAAAGTGGTCTAGCTGATACTAACTGATTTCTGCCTAGAATAGCACACACTGGTTTATAACCAATCAAGTAATTTTTACCTGTACGCATTTATTTAAAGTGAAAACGCAACTAAAAAATGCACGTCTACATTTTTCAATCAATGCTCAGGTATCTTCAGAAAGGTAAATGCTAGAAACAAACTCTTTCCTTATACTCCAGACAGTAGTGAGAGGGACAAGTATACATTTCTGATCATATCTTTAGAACGATAAAGGCTAGAAGCTCACTGTTTTTTAATCATAATCTAGACACTCTGCCGAAGAGATCGTTATATGCCTTATGTTATTTGGTATAACAGAGTCTGCAGAAGACAAAGGCCAACCGCCTATAAAATCTCTCGCCTAATAGCAAAGAAATACACTCTGAAAAATAAATATATAACTTTGTATAATATATTATTTAATTTTAAAAACATAAACATTAGGTTTAAGTTTCACAAAAAATGTTGTGATATTATCAAAATTCTAGCAGAGAGGGTGCTGATATCAGAGACATCAAGTTATTGATGATAGCTATTACAGAAATACTTTTAGAAGCCATTATATGAAAATAGTGAAAAATGGCCAAAAACTCCTTTGGGTTTAATGGGTGAAAGAGGCAGTACTCAAATATGACAAACTATGCACAATGCACAGACTGTTTGCATTAACCATACTGAATGCTATTGTTATCAACTATTGTATATCAAAAATTAAATTATAAACAATCATTTATTTTTAGTCAGTAACATTACAATTCCCCATTCTTTGTACATAATACAAGGCCTATCGTTTTTTCGTTCCCACATTCTTTCCTTAGATTAAAATAAGACTGTAGACTACATTATGTTGGTGTACTAACACCTGACACTTGACCAGTGGTGGGCTGTCAGGGTCAGCAAGGCCTTCTCTGCTGGCCTAACATAAATCATGATCATGATTTTGAATTTAATTTCCCTAAATATATAAAAATATTCGTCATATTCTCTTCATGTTCATGTTGTTTTTAGGTTATAGTTTTTATCCAATCAGAATTCATCTAGCTTGTGTTGCCAGGCTGTATGAAATCTGCCTGAGGCCTTCAGAATCGACAATGCTGGCGCCTGTGCAATATAAGTGAACGGGCACATACAGTTGATAGACAGTTGCGATAGCCAATCAGATCACAAGTTTTTGACAGGAGGCCATCTAGCTGGCCTCACGTTGAATGTGACATGTACGCGTCCTGTGATTGGATACTCACTTACCGCCGTAAAACAACAATGATAGCCTACTGACTTGTGAGTTCAACGCAGATCAACCGAGCTGCACCGGAGCCACACCCGGTTAGCAGAGAGAGAAATGCTCTGGTCCAATTCATGTCCATCAATGATAGATCAGATACATACATTTTAGGTAGGGTATACTCCTGCAATGTATGTAAATAATGTGGCACGCTGGCGCAGCTGTGTGGTTGTACTCAAAG
>JAODUH010085893.1:0-14874 GCA_027564835.1 Typhlichthys subterraneus
ATATACATATACACATATACATATATATATATATATATATATATATTTATTAATTATTCATTCATTCATTCTATCCATGCTCATATCAGAATGAAAAACAAAATAAGTACATTTTAACTGAATATTGTGCCCTTGGTAGAGTTCTCCTGGCAACTTGAATCTGTGACATCATAATAATACATTTTATTTACGATGCCTTTCAAAACACTCAAGGACATCTTACATTGCAAATAGGCAAATACAAAGATTAAACATTTGGCTGAAACATATACTATAGAAATAAACATTTGACCAAGGCAGGAATATACATTATAGAAACAAGACACATTTAAACCAAAAAGATTTGGGAAATGTATACAAAAATGCACCGCATTCCAAATTATTATGCAAATTATATATTCCTAAATAGTCGATACAAATGACAGTATAATTTGCAAGTCATCAGCCATTAGGGTATAAGTCGAATTTCATTGAACAAACCACCCAATGAAAACAGTATTTCTTTTTTTATATAAAAAAAACTCAAAATGCACCGTTCCAAATTATTATGCACAACGGAGTCGCATTTTATAGGTTGTAAAGAAAATCGTAATTTGTTGAACTTGCATTAAGAGGTCATATTTACTGAAATCAAAAGATATTTCAATCACACACATCTTAACAGGGCAAGCTACATGTTAACATAGGACCCCTTCTTTGGTATCACCTTCACAGTTCTTGCATCCATTGAACTTACACTAACAGTAACTGAGTTTATGGAGAGGTTGTGTTTGAATTTCTTTGCAGGATGTCAGAATTGCCTCCCAGTGCTGCTATTTTGATGCAAACTGCCTCCCACCCTCATAGATCTTTTGCTTAAGGATGCTCCAAAGGTTCTCCATAGTGTTGATGTCAGGGGAGGATGGGGGCCACACCATGAGTTTCTCTCCTTTTATGCCCATAGCAGCCAATGACACAGAGGTATTCTTTGCAGCATGAGATGGTGCATTGTCATACATGGAGTTGATTTTGCTAAGGTTCATCATGGTTCTTCTTTATGTACCTTGAAAGAAAGTGGTCAGTCAGATGATTCCGACCCAAAACATGGCTCCACCACCTCCTTGCTGATGTTAAGCCTTATTGGGACATGGTGGCCATCCACCAACCATCCACTGTTCCATCCATCTGGACCATCGATGGTTGCACAGCACTCATCAGTAAACAAGACTGTATGAAAATGAGTCTTCGTGTATTTCTGGGCCCACTGCAACCATTTCTGCTTGTGAGCATTGGTTAGGGGTGATCGAATTGTAGGTTTAAGCACAAATGCAAGCGTCTGGAGGATCCTACACCTAGAGTTTCGCGGGACTCCAGAGGCACCAGCAGCTTCAAATACCTGTTTGCTGCTTTGTAATGGCAGTTTAACAGCTGCTCTCTTAATCTGATGAATTTGGCTGGCAGTAACCTTCCTCATTATGCCTTTATTTGCACAAACCCGTCTGTGCTCTGAATCAGCCACAAATCTCTTTACAGTACGATGATCACGCTTAAGTTTTTGTGAAATATCTAAAGTTTTCACACCTCCAAGGCATTGTGCACTATTTGACGCTTTTCCGCAACAGAGAGATAATTTTTCCTTCCCATATTGCTTGAAACCTGGGGTCTGCTTAATAATGTGGAATGTCCTTCTTAAGTAGTTTTCCTTTAATTGGGCTCACCTGGCAAACTAATTATCACAGGTGTCTGAGATTGACTTCTATGATCCAAAGAGCCCAGAGACACAATACCATCCATGAGTTTGATTGAAAAACCAAATATTTAATGTTTATAACACTTAATTCCAATTTGCATAATAATTTGGAACCCGGTGTAAACAAAATAAAATAATACATGCTTTTGGGAGGACAGGGGAGTCAAGTGACAGTGGAATAAATAGTTAAATGTCATAGGAAATTTTGAAGATATGTGTTTTGAGGAGTTTAGCAAATAATATCCAGTGTTGTGCAGTGCATAAACCCGCTGACCCTTCAGATTCGATGGTCAGATCACCTAGTCCTACTTCACATCAGGGTACCATACAGGCTGCTATTGTGTGTGTGTGTGCGATCCATCCCATGGTGCACAGATATACACAAACACGTGGCTTGCTGGCAGATTTAGAAAAACACACATTTTCATTACTTATTGCAAGTATCTCTAAATTCTACTGTATATTGTTGTAATCTGTGCTCTTATGTAGCCTGGCTCCACTCATTGTATTGCTCTCACATCAGTTATTGCTGCAAACCATGTTTGCACAAGGGTTTGCTCAGCTGCTTTGAAGGGCGGACCAATGGGGGTTGGCAATTGGAGTGGATATTGTCAATGCGTATTGGTTAAAGGCCAATAGCTTCAATTTTACCTTGAGCCAGAAGCGTAGCGTAATCACGACGGGCCCAGGTGCAAAACAAATGTAAGGGCCCTATGAAAAGGCTCAACGGCATAGCAGATCATGGTTACCAAAGAAATATTAGTTAGCCTAATAGATAACAACTATAGGCAAAAATCTACATAGAACAATGACATATGTTAATAAGATGTAAGTGGGACAGCCTACCTGTTCAAGTTGACATATTGAGAACTAGCTGCTATGGCATGACTTATCCACATATTTAGTCAATTCAACTCCATATGGTCTCTGTAAGTTGCCTTTCAAACACCAGAAATGAAAGTCTATTTAGTCTTCCTGTATTTTATCCTGTTGACTGTTGAGAACCAGGTGCTTCACAGAACATCTTGTAACAGAAAATGTTACAACAAACAAATCATTTGAACTAGTGTGGCCGGAGTTACAGCGTATATCATTAGCTGCTGGCATTGGTTAGCTTAGTAGCAGCACCAGTGCTTCATTCATATAGAACTGGAGTTCAGGTAACTATAGAAACAACAATGCTTTGAATAAATAAATCCCAGAATGCATTTCATTACCTTAACGTGGTAGGTATTGAAACTATTGAATAGTATGATATTAAGCAAAATAATTCAGTATATTGTAATAATTGTATGTGTACTGTAGGTGTTCGTTGCATGAAGTGAATTCTTCGTCGTACATTTTATGGATATTTTTTTCACCTGTTTCACTGTAAACAGCATGTATCTCAAACATCAGACTAACACCATAATCCATATAAATGTCTTACTTACTTAACGTAAAAAAGTTCTGAAAGTGATCAGGTGTGCATCATCATGCGTTTTGTCACCTTGATCCAGCTGGTGTGTTTTTCAGTTGGCACCTGTGTGTGTGCAGCTCAGTGCAGACTAGCCGACGTAGCATGTTGCCACGCAGTCTTGTGCCTACCTACCTAATCCCCTCTGTTGCGTGTGGATGAGCAGGCCAGACAAGTCTGTCAGTTATCAGCTGTCCCAAACACGCCCCTGTATCTCATCCACTGTGGAGCTGCAGCCTCATCATATTAGCCCCCTCTTTGTGAACAAGCTTCTTAAACTTAATTGTAATATTTCTTAACATTCAACCTAGGGCTGGCCCCAAATACTCGATTATTTGGGTATTCGTTTGTTGGGAATGTATTCAATTTAAATATTGGTATTCGAGTATTCATTTTTACACATTATGCATGCATGTTTTCCCATTTATCAGTTCTGCCTCCATATAAACCCACATGTTGAAATGTAATTGCCTGCCCTACACTGTCATCAACACAACTGATTGCAATTGGCTCATTTAATAAGAAGGGAGCGAGGCTATTCATTCAACACACACTCTTATTGGCTAATACAAGAGGTATATGTTATCGGACAGCTCTGACTGGGTCAATTGACGTGTCAGTCAAAGTGGCCATTTTGAGTGCATGTTTATGTGTGCTCACTGAAGCTAGGAATCAAAGATTACTTCTGTTATACTTCTTAATTATAGTGTTTTTAATTGTGTTTTTGAGAGTATTCAAATACTTGTTTGGAGTCTCGAGTATCAGAAAAGCCTTGGATTATCATACAGTATGTTGTTAGTTACACTGGGACATGTGAAGACTAATCATACATAGCATTGTACCTACTAAAATGTCATCCTATGCAGTTTTCGAATGCAGCTTTTAAAGGACTGTTCCTTTTGTAACTTTTATAACTCAACACATTTATCCTGCCAACCTTTCTTTACATTAACCTTTTCATGGTTAAAACTACCAGCAATGAATTAATCTGCAATTTATTTCCAACATTTAAATTTATTCTAGTGTGTTGTAGAACTTATTTTACGGTATCAATTTGTAATGAACATAAATATACTTGATCTTTACCTATAAATAAAGATAACAACACTTATTCTGCAAGCCGGAGTAACACAGCATCTACTTTTTAGACATGTTCCAAGTTTATTTTTGAGAGACCATGGAAGTCAAATGCATAAGAAAACACAGTTCCGGTCCCCAAGCAATGGATTGTTTCACTGCTAATGTGTGTGAACTGTGTGAGGTTAGGAAGCTACAAAGTTTAAGGTTTAACAAAAGTTTTAAGATCACTTGAACCACACCCATTGGCATCACTATAATGCAGGATTTAGGATAGCACCTTTTCCAACTGGCAGTCAGCTGAGGTAGCAACAACAACCCCTCTGAGGTTGCCTGCTTGCTTCCGTCCTGCTCTGGGAACAATAGTCACGGATCTCACCATGACACTGCTGTTTCATACCATGAGGAAAAAGTTCACAACTTTCCCATAGAGCCGTTTGCTTTGCCGTTAACCAGGCAGCTTCATCAATGGCACCAGTTCTTGGAAGTAAGCAGCGTGAGAAAAGAGGAAACCCATATTGACTTGATCCAAGGAACGTAGATGGAGAGGCTGGCTGGATGGCTGATTAGCTGGGCTGCACCAGATTTTACTTTTGCCTATTGGTGTTTCCACTCTGTCTACATCGTTTAGGACATGCTCTACAGGTTATATTAGTGTGATGGAGTATTTATCGCAGTACTGTATTTTACAGTGTGTAGCATATGCAACGCTAAACACCTCACCAAGAGACCCTGCTGAGGTTTGCTCCGACCTAACGGCATCTTCGTAAGAACATGCATATTTTTAACATTAGCTACTGCGCATGTATTTGTCTTCTTTTGTCAGTCCGGTGCTGTCTCGCTTTTCGCCTGTTTTTGGATGTCCTGTCCTGAAGATATGACTCTACTGCATTTCTTTCTAAAGCAACCCCCCACACACACACACACACACACACACACACACACACACTCCCCTCCGCCCAGGTCTATGGTGCCATGAAGCTCATTTGTTTTCAGATATCATCACATTAAGTCATTGTGAGCTTTGCCTCCCTGGAGGTAAGGAGATTACTGAGAAAGAAGAAGGGGGGGGGGGGGGGGTCTCTGCTGCAGGCAGTTAGGTTCTTAATATGACTCCGTGGGGAGGAGAGAAACTATATGTAGGTCACTCACTGCTTCAACTGAGACCTTAGAGACGAAAGAAACTTTTGTCGGGTTTTGTTCTTCACAATTCTGATTGTTTGGAGTGCCCAGTCTTAACACGTCTCTGAGTGTTATGTCGGAGATTAATATTTAGTGCTGATTTCTCTCACCTCTAACAGAATTATTGTCAGTGGAATTTATTTTTCACGTCAATGCCTCCAGGATAGAGATGATTAGGGAGGGAGGGGTTTTCGCTAGTAAAATCTTTCTTTAACCTAGATTTAACAGGGAATGGGTTAGATGACAGCCTCTCATTTAGGATTGCATCTTTTCACTGGTATTCTGCTCACACATTCATCATAACGGTAAAAGAAATTGAGTATTTAAGTAAATGTCACAACTTTATAGTATGACCGTAAACCTTTTCTAAATCTTCCTTTTCATGCACTACACTCAGGGTGAGAAATTAACTTTTTTGCCCACCAGCCACAGTGGCTGGTGCATAACCAATTTTACCAGCCACGTATATTTTTTATCAGCCATCGATTCTCCATTTAAAATATTTTAAAAAGTGCACAAATTGCATCAATACATTAATTGCATTAATACATTTGTCTCAATAATAATACATATGTTGTCTTTTCTGTACATTGGTGTCGCTGTTTGTATTTATAAATGTAGGCCTGAATGGCGATGAACACCTACTGTAATTTCCTGACTATTAACTCCACCGTATTTTAACCGCAGGTTAGTATTTTATGTAATTGTTTTAAATTAACTTGCGTCATTACACACCTGCCATCATTTAAAGTGACTCTGATTAATCACAAATAAAGTTAAGATTTTCCTGACATTTTCTTAGTTGCATCTCAGAGCAAAAGCCATGGTCTGCAGAGAGCTTCCAAAGCAACAGAGGGATCTCATTATTGAAAAATATAAATCAGGAGGAGGGTACAAAATAATTTCCAAAGCTTTAGATACACAGTGGAACACAGTGAAGACAGTCATCATCAAATATGGCACAACAGAGACATTACCAGGAACTGGACGTCCCTCCAAAATTGATGAATAGACTAGGGCTATCTCGATAACCGCTATGTTGATAACCCAACCACGGGCGATTGCAAGCAACCGCCATTATCGCTAGCCCATCGAATATGAGGTTTAATTTAGGGAATGTGCATTATTGAAGCGCACATTTCTCCCAGCCCAGTTGTAGCCGGTTATAGCCTTTTGGAATGTCTGCATTTACTAAACTCTGACGTTACGCTTTACTGCACTTTACTAAAGTGTTGTAGTAATCTGTTCTTTGGGCAGCATGCCTGTATCTAGCGCACCACAGATGTATTGGCAGCGTGCGCACACTTCTTGAGTAATTTTTTTGGGACATGTCTATTTCTTGTGGGAAAGAAAACGGAAAAGATGTACCCTAACATTTTTGGTTGTTAAACCAAAAACAGCCCAGCAACTTGTGCCATCACTTATTTCTGTCTACAACAATGCTAAGCCAAGATATGTAGCTTGGCGTATCATAGGCTTTTGATCCTGCGCTATTTAATATGCTTTTAATTTGTCATATTTTTCATCTGACATTTTGATCAAACATATGCCGAACGTGATTGCATACCTACAGTCAGAACACCGGTGCACTGAACTGGTAGCCGATATTCTGTTGCACAATTGTCTCATTACGGACTGAGATCACTTTGCCTAGAAATTGTGTTTATGCCCCAGAACCACGTTATATGGGAAGCTCTCCACAACACACTTAATAAAAAAATATATATGGCTATTATACCGCATACTGCGCTATTAAACCAATTTAAATCACCGCATGGAAAATTATTTAACCGACAGCCCTAGAAAAGACGAGAAGAAAACTGGTCAGGGAGGCTTCCAAGAGGCCTACAGCAAGAATAAAAGAACTGCAGGAATTTCTGGCAAGTACTGTACTGGCTGTGTGCTACATGTGACACCGATGTCCCGTATTCTTCATATGAATGGGCTATGGGGTAGTAGGGTGGCAAGAGGGAAGCCTTTTCTTACAAAGAGTTAAGTCCCCCAAAAGCATGTTTGAAAATGTGTTATGGTCTGATGAAACAAGGAGGAACTTTTTGGCCATACTTCCAAAAGGTATGTTTGGCTCAAAAACACTGCACATCACCCAAAGAACACCATATCCACAGTGAAGCATGTTCGTGGCAGCATCATGCTTTGGGGCTGGAACCGGGGCCTTAGCCAGAGTGGTGGAAATTATGAACAGTTCCAAATACCAGGCAATTTTGTCACAAACCCTTCAGGCGTCCGTTACAAAGATGAAGAGGAAGTTCACCTTTCAGCACAACAACGACCCAAAGCACACATCCAAATCCACAAAAGCATGGCTTCGCCAGAAGAAGATTAACGTTTTGCAATGGCCCAGCCAGAGTCCAGACCTTAATCCAATTGATCAGAATCTGTGGGGTGATCTGACGCTTCCATGACTGCAGTATATTTGCCTTTCACATTAGAGGCGGGCGGAACGGAGAGTGGGATGCCACTTCCCATGTGAAAAGCCCTAACCTTGTCAGATTGTTCTACTACCATAGCAAAAAATTATAGTTTTGAATGTATAATACATATCCCCGGATTACCTTAAAAATAATAATAAAAAGCCCAATGAGAGAGAAAAAATATAACGCCGTGTATAGACCGAAACAGAGTATTAACCACATCTGCCGACTGTTTGCAAAATCAATGTATTGACCGCGGTTAGGGAAATTACAGTACGTCGTTGACATCAGCAGTTGGTCCTCATTCAGGCATAAATGCCTATGCTTATAAACACAAACATCGACACAAAATGTACAGAAAAGATAAAACATACTTTTGGCTCCTACCAGAGGTTGCGGAAAACTTTCTCATCTGTCATTTTGATGGGCAGGGTAATTAACATTTCATCGTAGTCTATGTTTAACCTTCATTCAACAATTTAACAATAATATGAAGTAGGCACGGCCTTAGTTCAGAGTTTGTCTCCATTGTACAACAAAGCATCAGTTTAGCAGGTTTAATCAGAATCAGGCTGATTTAAACATCATAACATCATATGTAGCTTACTCTTTTCAGTGAGATTAATGATATTATTACACTACATTTGCTTTTGGAAAAAAAGGAATAAAAAAAAAAGACGCTCAAATGTTGGCATGTCAAAATATATTTGCTCTGTAAATTACAGAGCCGACATTCCAACATTAAACCGAAAATCTGTAGCACATGCACAGACTGTAAAACTATAGCAGTCCTTGTGATCAGTGTGGCAGAAGTAGTCTGATGATCGATCAGACTCGCCAAATAATTAGTAGGCTACATGCTGTTGCACCAAACGTGCTAGCTAACAAAACGCATGGAAAACAAATATTTTCGGGAGAACCATAGAGCCTCGGGCTTCCCTACTTTAGTATTGATTGTTTCAGTGTATGGCAAGTATCGAATATCCAATTTTTCAAACGAGTTCTCAAAAAACAAAACGTCTTCTGTTGCAGAATATCTGACAGATATAGTTTCAGTGGCTGTCGGCACGACCGGCTATAGTTATGTTGATCGGTGCACGTACTGTACGTGCACCCCTAGAAATTAAACCAAGACGTCTACAAATTTAAACTTTCAGCTGTCAAGTCAAAGATTCATCTGTAAGCAGAGAAAACACTCAAGTGTAGGCTTTAGAGCCGCAGGCTGCGTGACTCACATCACTGCACCAAAACGAGAGCCGGTGTCTGTGCCTTTTTGAGTTCTCAGTATAGAATTCTAATGGACTTTAACCAAGTCCAACTGATGGACAGTAAAATATATATTTTTTACATTTCAACCGCGACTGTAGCTGGTATACAAGGCTAAATTACCCGCCACTCTGGAAACGTCCCCGCATTTATCTATATTCATATTTCAAACTCGTGGTATGGGAATGTTTAGATTTTTTTATTTTTTTTTAACTAATTCAAAGTAATTTCATATAGAGCCAGCATATGACATTTTTTTATAGATTGCTACTTGGAGTTCACTCCACTGTATTCCTTATTGTACTAACTTAGCGCTCACCATATATATGTGGTTCCCAAGTAATCTTTTCCACAGCCAACCCCTGTGGTGTTGTGGTGTTGGGCTAATATTACTTTCTATCCTATTAATAGAAACTGGTGGAGGTTATGTGCTTTTATTCTACATGTCTGGTTGGGTAACATCATCTTCACATCCCTGTTAAGGATGAGAATGAAATGTGGTATTCAAAGGTGACAAAAAGTTTAGCCATTGGCCAATGATAAATGGAAAGGGCAACACTTTTAAATGTTGGCTGAAAGAATGGTTGATTTCTGTTAAACAAGGTCTGTTGTTTATATTTATTTTTAATGTTGTGTTACGTTTGTCATTTTGTGCAGTGCCATCCATATGCATTTTTAGTGCCCATGTGTCAAGCTGTAGGTATCACCGTGCAGGTAGTAATTCATGTGTTTGAAATGCAGTGTTGACGACTTAAGGGTGGGAAGGCTGCCTCAAGCCATGTAAAATACTCTTAAGCTAATATGAGCTTGTCTCGTGACTATAAATATTGTTTCAACTAACTTCACCCCACATATTAGCTGCGGCTGTGGTAATTACAGGCTGTGTTTGGGTCAGTACTTCATTGAATTCCCTAACTCTGTTCAAACAAGGTAAATCTTCCAGCAAGAGCCTGCAATAACACATGCCTACTGCGCTGCTAGTGAGTCATTCATTTGTTTGGGTGTAGTTCATGGGGGGAAAATCACTCAATCAATCATGCAAGTGTATAAACTTGAAGAAAGAATAACGGCTCTCTCCAATATGGTGATTGAGGTGTCAACCTATGAACCTGACATCAAAGTATTTGGTTTGGTGGTTTCTATGTTTTGAATGACCAAACTTTTAATTAAAAGGTGTGAGTTGTAGTAGTTTCTGTTCCAGGTATTTTATACCATTAAAGGAAATGGCAAATGCCATCCTTTTCCTTTTAAATGTAAACAAAAGGAACAACATGGTTTATGTAGTTTTAGTATTGATTTAGACGCATTGAACACTAGTTGGAGGCAATCAAGGCAATATTAATTGTCACTCCTACAAAAGCATTGATAATGTAATGCCGGTTTTCGGCTGTGAAAGCTGATTTGTTTCAATCATTAAGAATTTGGCCTTGTTTGCCTGTTCCAAAATAAAATAAAAAATAAAATGAAAAGTTATTTGATTGGAAATGTCCCATTTAACAACTGAAAGACATCCAGATCACACACAGTAGGAGATCAGTTAGAGGGCCCCTATTTCTGGTCAAAGGTAAGCTTTTGTTCCCCTTACAAATTATTCATACATTTTTTTTTTATATTCAAACCTGCCGTGAGGGCTGTGCCTAAAACATTTGCTGAAACACGTGGGCAGGTTGGCAATGTTACTCAGTCTGGAACACCTCAAATAAAAATCATAGAAACTACATTTAAACTGCTTAGAAAAACACAAACCATAATTAAAAAATACATTTAGCCTAATTTATAATAAAAACAATGTATATACAGTATATATGAAAACTAAACTGCATTACAAAATCCTCCTATTTTTGTTGTGATCCAACCTGTCTAAGCAGAAAGATCAGCTTGTACAGTAGCACTCCTAGTATTGCCCTCCAGTGTACAGGCACGTACAGGTACACATTTAAGGGAAAGACAACAGCATCTTAACATCCAAGGGGTCTCATAATTCACTTGTTTTCACTGGGACATGCAAAGACCAGTTCCACTAATAATAGAGGAACAGGTAGCAAAAAACAAATAAAACGAATACCGATATGACGCACAAATGATTCACTGATTCAGAGGAACAATGTTGTCTTTTCTATAGCAGCACTGTTCTAGTAACTATTTGGCTGTGTTTCCAGGTCAGGGGTTTGTTTCAGAAGTGCAAACCACATTTAAGAAGGGGTTCCTTCCTTTTGGTTTCACCTTTCTTTAAGTTCCCCCTCCTGTTAGGTGTGACAGGAAACTGGAAGGGCTATGCTCCGGGCGTTTCATCGGTTTCCAAGGCAGCAGGTCAACAAAACATGGCCTTGCACGCCGCAACAGCCACACTCCTATCTCTGAAGGCAGTAAGGGAGGTAAAGGAGGAGAGAGGGAGAGGTGGGCCTGTCAGCCGTCTTACTTTGCTCAAGGCTACGTCTCTCCCTCCCCCCCCCCCCCTCCTCTCTCCTGCATCCATTAATCAGCAGCACATAGGCAGCAAGGTGTGAATGAAGGCTCAACACACACTGCAACCACTTTCGCCTTGCCTGGGCAGTTGTTGAAGATGATGATGACGACAAGATGGACACAACTGTCCTTGTCATATCCCAGTGGTCTCGTTCAGCAGTTTGTTAGCTAACCGGCTAGCTCAAAAGCACAATGTGCTTGAGTCACTGCTGGGTACCGGTGCATTTCCAGGTCGCCGGACGCTTTCCTCCTCCTATGTCCTGGTTTGGCCGGCTTGTGGCTTTACCCAGGGTTATAGTGGGACTCTTCTAAAACTATATGGCTGTATCTGAATGGCCAATATACAAGCACTTAAATGTGAACACTTATTCTTGCAGCAAAGAATGATAATACAGCAAATAACTAATTACTACATCCTGAGTATCCTGTTATAACTTAGGTCATTGAGGTTAATGTCCATATATTTTCACATAGCGTATATGGAAATGACATGGGTAGTGGGGTCGTCTATGTGAACCATATGTTGTATAACCATGATAGCGATGTTGTGCATGTGTCTGTCATTATCTGACAAGTGGCACCTGTAGTTAGTTTGGGTCCAGTTAAATGTTTCACGAAAATGCTCAAATGTAGAAAACGTTTTGCAGAGTAAAATCTTCAAAAGAATGCTTTGCACCATAGCCAAGGGTGGTAAGATGAAGAAATCCATTACGAACCACGACATTGCCAACCACAAGATCTAAACATATTCATAACACAAGTCCCTTTTGTTGGTTGTATTTTCCTTCAGCGTGGGTATGGTTTGACAGCATTTTTCTAGAGCCTGTCGTGTGTTTGATCTTCTCAAATTAATGTAAGCCAGGATTTAAGTCAATCTGACTTAATATACTGTTACACAGGTACCACATAAGCCCAATTCTCAAGTAAATACTTTAGCCTTCAGTCTGGCTCAAGCTGCCATGAAACTTTTTCTGGCTGCCTGAAATGCCTGTCAGAGGTTGTATTTTTTTCCACTTTGACGAATCACCAAGCAACGGCAATAACAAGAAGGGAAAATGAAAATGGCAATGACCTAATTGATAGAGATACTCAAATTCCCTCCTTTTGAAGTAGCTCTCTGAAAGATCTGTTCCCATCAGGTGTGCCGTTCACGTAGCATTCCTGCGGAACATAGCACACCCCGGTGTTGTTATGCATGTGCACGCCATACACAATCACGTGCACGCAGAGGCTTAATGCTAAAGTAATTTGGTCCACCCCCACTTGTCTGTCATCCGTGCCTCTTAAAACGGGGGTGTATTATCTGTTACAGACATGAAACACACATTCACACACGTGCACTCAAATAGCATAGCAAACACAGTTGAGCCCAAAGGCTTGTGGTTGCCATAGCTGCCCACCTATTCACTGGGGGACACACACACACTCACCTGTTTGGATGCTACTGTTTGGCCTGACGTCTGGAGTTGACCTGATGACAACGGTATTACAGTATCTTCATGTCTGTGCAGTTTTTAAGTGGTTGTTTATACTTTCCTTACAGTCACCATGTGCGAGAGGATAGTTTCGATCGTATTTGGGGAAAGTGCCTGTCTGTCATCGCACCACACATTTTCTGTCGGGTGCGAACAAAGACATTAGATTGGAGCGTAAAAACATGGCTGTTTTCTCAGATGGTTTCTAGCGGTATCACCACTCCGTGTACTGCGTGTCACATAGCGCACGTTGATCTCACTTCATAGCATAGTTTGAACCAACCCTCCCCCTGTGTCCTCAGCTCCTGGAGTACATCGGCAAGGGGAAGAGCATCGTGGACGTGGGTTTGGCCCAGGCCCGGCAGCCTCTCACCACCCAGTGCCACTACTTTGAAGTGGAGATAGTGGACGCAGGGGAGAAGTGCTACATCGCCCTGGGCCTGGCAAGGAGGGTGAGATCTTTAGGCCAAGCGCCCCAAGCCCTGGCTATACCGTTATGCGCTAGCTCGATGCTCCCAAACAGGTCCTCAGCCGGCAACACTACCATGTACCTTGGCATGCGGTAAACAGGCCTTGTGGCTTATTTTGCTCTTACGAACAGGCTGTGCTAGTAAAAGTGGCAGTCATTATTTTCGTTCCCATTATTCTGCAGCTTTAATGGGCCACTTCAGAAAGATGAAACACCTGCAAGAGGAGAAACCAATTAGAGATTTGTTTTTCACACCTCTTATTTGAGCCCTGTTCTGTTTTTCCAAAGAATGCACATGAGTTTCCCATTTCAGCATTAGCACTGAACTTCTGCATGCTACTGTTATCACAATAAGTTGCTTTGATGAATGAAACACAAATGACCTGTGTCGCGGCATGGAGCTCACAAGGAGAGATGCCCACAAGGAGATGCGTAGTGTCTTTGCTGGTGATAAACACGTACTCTAAAGTTTTACATGGGGAATCTGTCATCGGGATTAGGGTTCTTAATGCATATCTTTGCATAAAGCAGATATATTGTTGACTCCCATGTTTCTAAGAGTATAACACATCCCCATTTAGGGTACATTTTGAACATATCATAAAATGTGTGATTAATCGCGATTAACTACAGGCAACCATGCAATTTAAAATTGTTGATCACTTCACAGCCCTAGCGAATACAGATACGTTTTAACAAAATGTTCAGGAATTCCAAGGATTGAGCAATAGTTTTTTTTTTATTTTGATTGTCTTGAAAAGCTGATTACCATTGTTTACCTCACACTTTTGTCCCACACTTTTGTGATGTATGGGTAATGATTTGTGAATGTATAATGCCTTGTTATGCTTTGAAAGTGTGAAATATTATTGACTGCCATAGCCAAGGCATGTGGAGGGCTGCCAGCACAGTCTCTTCCAGGGTCAAAACATAGGCGCATTTTAATATAAATCCAACCTGTACAGCACTTTTCAAGGACTCTGAGGCATTTTATAGAAAACAATTGAGCGATAGACCGTGCATACAAAAAACACATTAAAAGGGTAGTTCATTAGGTTGTCGTTTGGTAAATAGATTCTAGCTGTGAGTTGAACACAAGCGTGTTTTTACCGCCATCTAGCATTTCAACTACCAAATCTGGCTCCACTTTTTCTTTGTGTGACGTCTGAGAGTATCACTTTTAGTTCTGCATCGAATGAATAGCAAATGAAAACCCAGGAGAAATGTCTTTCCGCCCTTGATTGAGATCAATCAATCAATCAATCAATCTTTATTTATATAGCACTTTTCATACAAATTCATGTAACACAAAGTGCTTCACA
>JAODUH010085904.1:0-14874 GCA_027564835.1 Typhlichthys subterraneus
CCGTTTAAATTGGGTTAAATTTAGAAACAGCTTGCTTCAAAATAGGCTATTATTGTTAAGGGCCCGCTTTCACCACTCTGCATTGGGGCCCACTGTTGCGTTGTTACGCCATTGTCTGCAGGGCTTTATGCACATTTGTTTGGCCACATATACAGTATTTAAATTAAGTGACAAGTGAGTGTGAGTGGGAAAAAAAGTGTTTTGGGCTATTGTTTGAGTCATAATGCGTGCAGTGTGTTCCTTGTTGCAAAAGGCAACTCTCACTATTGCGTACTGCATGTTTACATTTTTTTTTACTTTGCTTTATATGCAGCCTATTCCAGTTCATTATTATTTATTTTACATGATTAAAAACATAAATCAAGGAAGGAAGCAGGTTTCTCCATCCTGAATAGTTAATTAGTCAGAGGAGGGTTGTGACCTACATAGTCCCAAGAGGGCGAGCTAGAAACTGTAACACCACCCTCCTCCCCAACACCTCCACCTCTAAAATCAGAGGAGTCCAATGAATCTGGCCGGTGGGTGAATGACGACTGAGAACAAGGCCACTCGGGCGGTGACTGGCTGAGGCGCTTGACACTGTACGCGCCGTGAGCCCGGGCCACTGCCTGGCTGCCATGCCTCTTCTCCCGTTACAGAACAAGACGGACGGAGTGTGACCCGTGTCCCTCGCAGACACTTAAGACGGCGCTACGGTTTCAGTCACGACGTGATGTCGGGTACACCTATAGGCCTGCTGCGCTCCCGCCCGCCAGCACGCATCAAGGCATCGAGACGAGGGCCAGGGAGAACACAGCGGCAACACAGCTTGCTTAAAGCTGCAGTGTCTAGAAATGAAGACACATCAATCAATTCAGTAGACTCAGGGGTCTGAAGCGTATGACCAGTGAGTGAGGGTCAGAAAGGCATTTTCGTCTTGTCCATACCACAGAGTACAGTACACACTGCAAAAACTATATCTAACTTGTGTGTGATAATCTTGTTTTTAGACTTAATTAAAATCTAGTTGGTCTCGTTTCTAATATAAATGGCTTATCTAGTGACTTAATTTAAGTAAATGTACACTTAAATAATAATAAATAAGTAAATTTTAGTTACTGCACTGGCAGCCAAATGTGCTTGTTGTAAGTATAAGCAAGTTCGTAACTAATATATTTGCACTTATATTTGATAGGGCATTTTGTACGCAGCAGTCCATGTGAATAGAATAGAATAGAATATCTTTATTGTCATTGTACTCAATACAACGAAATTGTATTGAGTACAATGACAATAATAGATCACATACAGTACAATGAGAGATGACTGTACTCTCAGTGGCCATTGTTTAGAAAGGTTATAGGCCTATTGCACAGTGCAGGTTTGGATGTGTAGACTTCATGTGAACTCAAAGGATTGAAACCCTCATACTGGGTGGCATGGCAACATTTTGAAAGTGTATGTGAAGAGGGAGTCATGAGATTTTTGTAAACAAATCAGGTATCCTAAAACCATTCAAGTGCTTGTGGTCCTCGTATAGTTATATATAATTATTGTTCTTATTGGTTGAATGTGGTCCAATCGTCTGCTAGCACCTGTATTTAAAAATCGCTGTCAGATGATTGTCGCTCAGATTAGGTGGTGATTGACACCAACAGTAACACTGCCATCTATCACAAACATCTCTCCATACTGATTCATGACGCTGAATAAATCATGGAGCTTACAAAATCGGGATTGTCTTACCCAGCAACAAACCAGGTCCAGAAAGTAAAAATCACCGCCTGTGTTTGCTCCACATATAATAAATTATTTAACAAAATAGTTCCCTTCCCCTGCTGGAGACATGTGGTAGTGTAATGTTGTAAACAAGTGGTTCAATATACTTTTGCTGAATTTATGATTTTATAGAACCGTTTCGGGTTTTATGACGGAGACCATGTACCCGTGTTAATGCCTTCAGCAGCCCTATATTATGACAAAATAAGGTGAGCGGGGGGGGGAACGGGACGGTTTAAGTGGCCTCAGGTTGAAACCTATGAGACTGCTCTGTTTAATAATGTATCAGTGTCTGAAGAGGCAACACAATCTGTTCACACCAGCAGGACCTGCCACAAATAGACTCTCTGGGATACAGCTATTTTTATTTATACTGACAGAACTATAATGATTATTTCTTTATGCTAAGTATTTTTCCAGACCTCATCCGGTATGGCCCATCTCTGAATATTACACAAGATGTGTCTATTGTTGCATATCCAGTTATGGCACATCTATATTATAGGAAGTCAATCATATAAATGATTTGCATAATAGCATTTAATAATTTTGCAGATTACATTAGCATTGTGTCGTACTGGTCTTAAGTGGCAGCCATTAAAGCAGGATAGTCCCCCCCCCCCCCCCCCATCCAGGTGGTGACAGCAGAAATCAGAACACAAGCCCCTTGCGAGGGCCGGTGTTATTCATTAGCATGTTGTGAGCGCAGGCTTGGCGCATCATGGTGTGCTCATCACCTGGCATGGCACCATATGGAGAATAACACGACCAATTTCCCCACAACTGCAGAGGATGATGCCCTGTGAATGGTGATAGGGTGAATAGTCTCCTTTGACCATCTCTTGAGAATGATCAAAATGCATTTCAAGCATTATTTCTGTCAGCCGCTCACACTGATGCACAGTGGTGTGTGCCCATCTGTCTTTTGGCTTATAAACACCTCATCAACAATTGTTGGGGCTTTGCCTCCACTGACTGGCAGTTGGCATCAGCGGCGCTGGGTCCGGCCAAGCCGAACGGCTCCTCGCTGAGGTTGGAAGCCGATAGCTAAACAACGGAGCTTTCATGTCCAGTAAGTTATGATTACATAACAACATCTGGACATGGGAGCTTGCAAGGCGGGCCGGTCTCGTCCCTTTAATAGAGCCGTGATGCTTTCATCACCCTGCCCCCCTCCTTCCCCTGGAGCAGAGGGAAAACCATGAAGGGCATTCCTACATTCATATTTGCTTTGTTGATTCTGAGCCAGAAACAGGAAAACTGTATTTCAACCGTCCTCCTACAATATCTTTTTAATTTTCTTTACTAATGATGTTGAAATCTGGTATCATTTAGTAGGCCTATTCTCAGTAATCATGACCATCTGATGGACCCCTTATGGCCATGTTGTTCTCTGATAAACTTGACCATGTAGCCTACGAGTTGTGCGAAGGACTTTAGATTGAGCTATTTTTAACATCAATGATGAAGACAAAAAAATGCTTGATATGCATAAAACACAATAGGGAGAAGTTTGAATATGAGCAACTGGTAAAAAAAAAAAGTTTAAAAAATGTATGTTTCCTTTGGGACACAAACGGTGCATCTCCCCGGTTTGATTGTGAGTGAAATTAATGAGAAATCTCTTTTGACTCATCTCACTGTGTTGTTTCGTGTTGTCAGGAAGGGCTTGTGGTGATCTATTTTCTAGGACAGCTCGATTTATCCAGGCAAACGCACGTTAGCAGTCACCGCTGGTGGAGGACAGGACACAGGGAAGACAAAATGTTTGCCAGGGACCTACTTAGACTCCCCTGTGAGTTGGCCATGGCGAGCAAAGTAGGCCTGAGCTGTATGCACCTGGACTATGTATTTAAGCATAAGCCGGTATACTGTACAGCACACACACACACACACACACACACACGCACACACACACACACACACACACTGTAGACGAGTCTCATTGAGTCTATCCTCTGGCTTTTCAACACAGACGTGCTCTTGAGTGAGGTTTGGCGCAGGCTCAAAGCAGCGTTGTGAGATTAACATACCAAATTGGACAGTATAGTAATTAGCAAGAGGCCTCTTTTACTGTATTTTTAGGTCGATCGATCGGTTATTACTTTGATTGCGTTTCATCTCACCAACATGTACACATCTGAATGACTCTTCTCTTATGCCATGTTATTCTGTGAAAATACCATCTATTCCTCAACGTGACCTACATGAGACTCTGCATACTCTTGTGCTGGCGTAATAGCCGTGAAAGGTATATTTTAAGGTTTGCTGTGATTTATCCTCTGCATCTTGGTTAACTACAATATATATCACACAGCGACTGTGGCGTGTAGTACTGTATGAGAGAACAGCACATGCAACCGACCTTCCCCGCCCGGAGAATGATACAGGGATGTATTTGACGTAATACTCATTTTTATTTTTGTAGCGAGTGAGTCACAGCACAATTACGTCACGTTCGCTACACTGATGCTTGACTTTGCTATTGAACATGTTCCGTTTTCTTTTGCAAGTAATGACACTCGTGAGCGACCAAACAAAAGCAGCGCACGGACCTCCGCCAAGAAATGTACACACTGACACTCAAAACGGAGAACCCAGCAGAGACAACAGTAGCAAAGTGCACTATTTCGACCAGGTCGAATTTTAAACCCATTAGATATTCTGTAGGACGAGGTCATAATGAGTGAGGTCATAATCCTTAGCGTGCCAGTGATCGTCAGCGCACTGCGAATGCATGCATACATGCAATGCATGCACCTCAAGCCACTCCTTACGTTACACGAGGGCGATTATTCCGCCGGCGTCACGCTTAATTCGGTGACCCTTTGTTCAGTATGCCCTTCAGATGAGGTGTCTCAGAGCAGGACAAACCCAAGCCATGCTCCTGTGGAGCTGTGAGCGCGGGTACCGCTCTAGGATTACACCGGAGTGTCAGATGCCCACAGGTGCACCTGTAAACACATCCCAGTAACTAGGCAGGGAGCTGTGGCACACAGTAACCTGAGAGCCCCTGCCCGCTTTTGCCAAGGATGACCCACATGCGGTTTGGGGGATGATTTGAGCAGAGGTTGAAATATTTGATATTAATGTTATGCTATATATATATATATATATATATATATATATATATACAGTAAATGGGTCGATGGGGACGATGGGTCAATACCGTAATAAGATTGAGGACGATAGGTATAGCGAGAGCCATTGACATGTGTAATTGTCTCATGTACTTTATAAGACATTGGTATTAACACTGTCATGTAATATGTAAATCTATAAATAAATATAGAGTATAGAGTGTATGTATATATGTGTGTATGTATATACAGTACACACAGTATATATACAAATTATGCACACACACACATATACAGTATATATACAGAATATATACATACACACACATATATATATATATATATATATACACACACACACGTGCGCAAGTGAGATCCTGTGTCTGCGGAGAAAGGAAGAAACACTTGCACCTGCTAGCACCGTCCAAAGTGTCGCTCATTTATCATTTAAGAGTGGATTGTTGCTGACCTGTGGTGAATATGTGTGTCTATGCAAGGAATAACATAGACACATGGTTATTATGTTATAGTGCAGATTAAACTCCAAGTGAAATTGGAATTGGCAAGAAGGCAACATCATCCAATTAATCTGACCTCTGCCTTGTTGTACTGTAGGTCTTTAGATGGAAAAATAAGTAAACGCAATACTCTTTGGGGCTCTGGGGAATTGTTGCGTGCGAGCATGACTTCCTACAGCTAATAATATCTCTCAGCGAAGATGCCCATGTGTTTTGTGACTTGGAGGATTATCTTTAGGACACATTACCAGGGGGTAGTGTTCACTGCAGGCTGTGGAACCCCATGCTTAGATGTGTACAAATCTCCCTGATCTGATAAGTAACTGTGGGCTGGAATACTCACTCACCTCAATCTGAACTTGCTTGCATGTGAGTGAAAAAGCATGTGTATATACAGAGGTTATATGAGCCTATTAGGTAGATTGGTCATCAAGGGTTTTAGGCTATATTTGTTCTGTGATGTACAGTAAGTCTGAGATGAACCTGCAATATGACCTTGGATATTTATTTATTTATTTATTTACTTGTTTGTTTGTTATCTGTATTTGTATGCAGGTCTTGAGGGTAGACAGACACTGTGATAGAAATAAAAACAACATGATTACTAAATCACACTAATCTGTGCGTTTGTGATAGGTAACATGCAGCCGCTTGCTTTGACAGTGATATCAAGTTAGCTGGCATTACGGGGGAATGTCCAAGCCACGTATCAGAGAGGCCATGACGTTGCTACTCAAATTGCATAACAAGATGAAAACAGAATGACGGGTCAGAATAGGCGAGCTAGATGCAGCCACACCAGCTGTTTACCACGTGTTAACACTGGATACGTTGTTAGTATAGTGACGAGGCCCGGACAATACATTGAGGCAGCTTGTTTTAGTTGCATAATGGGAGGGAGAACATTAGAGTGAATGAGAAATTGAGAGGGTGAGAGACATAAGGTTAAAATAGAGAATTGAAAAATATGTTGTGTGTGTGTGTGTGTGTGTGAGAGAGAGAGAGAGAGAGAGAGAGAGAGAGAGAGAGAGAGTTTGCATGCAACTTGATATGCCTCGCTGACGCATGCTATTTAATTAGGGTTGTGTTTTGGGCTTTTCAATCATGATATACAGTACTGTAGCTCATTACCTGTGTGGCAGGGCCGAGGTCACATGACCTATACGTCACAACATACAGCTGCTACTGTACGTGCTGCTTCTTTGTGCTCTACAGATACGCAATGTGAATTATGGCAGATTTATATCTGCACTCCTGGACCTCGCACACAGGCGCACGCACATACATTACACTTGTCAACGTCAACAGACACCCTGCCACTTCCACACGGGCCTCTAGCAAAGTCTATTGTAGTATCTTGGCCAAGGACAATCGAAGTTATCCAAGTTTTCACAAAGCATGAAAGTTGACAGGAATCCATCCATGTCCATCCTGGTGTACTGGCCGAAAACCTCGTCACTGTAAACCCCTATTTGGTACCTGCCACATCACTCACTCAGCACTGTAAACATGCTGAGCCAGCAGTGTTTACCTGGTGTGATGCATGGCTGTGTGTGAACTTAGCAGGTTGTTTGATTTTTTTTTGTCAGGAATATTGCCAACTAACATTAGATGGACCCTCTAAAACCATTGTTGGCACCGGCCACTGGAACCTCCAGTACGTGGACCTACTTGAGGCCATTCCTAAAGAAGACCACACGTGTTCTGACATCTGTCAGAGCTATGTCTCCCTACAGGTCCTCATATTTTAGCCTTGGTCCGTAGTCCCATCTAAACAGGTAACCCGAAAACGTCAATCGGAAAGATTCCATTCGGAAAGACAAAAAAGTGTCCATGTAAACCCAGCTATTGTTTTACTCAACAATGTCTGCTAAATGACGTTAGAAACATTTAAATATTAGCTCACCTCTTTAAGATCCCTTGAGACTATAGGAAACATTTACAATAGAGGATCTTTAAAAGACATATGATATTTACCATCAGGGTAAATCAGAACATGCACCTTTAAGCTTAGACTTTGGGACGTAACACTATCAGTTTACATAATTATCGAGCCACATTTTTTCCAGTCATTACCCGATGTTATTATAAAAGATGTGCATGTGCTCAGACATTAGACAATTGAGGCAAGATGGAGCACTTGTTTGAACTAAATAATAAAGCCCCTGCTAAAAAATCCATCATAAACCAGCATGAATTCCATGCTGGTCCATGCTGGTTCATACTGGTTAGTGCTGGTGTAGTGCTGGGCCAGGATGGTTCATACTGGTAAGTGCTTGGGTAGTGCTGGTCTAGCTGGTGTACCAGCACACCATCAAACAGCATGGGTTCCAGCATGCAAAACATACCTTATGCTGGTGATATGCTGGTATTAGCAGGGGCGTGTACAAGACATGCAGGATATACAAGACACAGCATGCAGAAAGGACAGAACACACAGTACCTTTACAGTAGCTGCTGTGTTCTAAAATGGATACCTATAATAATACACACATCTGTAACATTCAGCACCACGCGACGTCCTTTGCCCAGGACCCCAGCGCACCATAGCCACGCGCGTTTTGGGTTGATTGTTTATAGTTTACAGCTGTGTGGGGGTGGGGCTATATAGGTTGAGCTTTGTCTTTTGTTCCTTGTCGGTTATTTTTTGCCGTCAGGCTACCTTTTGCATGTTTGTTGTGTTTCCTGTTTGGCCGAGTGAAGGCTCGTACCGGAATCCCTTTTTTGTATTTTGTTGTATAGCAGTGTTTTTCAAATCCGGTCCTGAGGGGACCCACTGCCCTGCATGCTTTAGATGTCTCCCTGCTCCAACACACCTGATTCACTTGAATGGGTGTTTATCAGGCTTCTGCAGAGACTGAACACACAATTAATTAGAATCAGCTGTGTTGGTTGAAGCAGGGAGACATCTAAAACATGCAGGGCAGTGGGTCCCCTCAGGACCGGAGCTGAAAAACGCTGCTATACAAAATACTGTATGGAGTAATAACATCACACTCCGACCACATAGTTGGGCCAGATGGGCCGGATGGGCCGGATGAATAATAAGGAAGGAACACCACAGCAAAATAAAACAAAAAGTCACAACCATTCCTTCTGCTTTCATAATAGGAAAACATAAACCAAAGCATCCCACATTTACAGTAAAAATCTACCTTTCCAAATGCATGATGATGTTTGTGATGTTCCTGGCTGCTTCAGAAGGTAAATCCTTATCACTTAATGCTGTGAAACATGACACTATTTTCCATCTTATACACTGGGATATGGATAATTACTGGCAATTATAGTAATGTATGATACATATTGCACACGTCAGCGTTTTGGGGGCCTCTGTGAGCCTCATGGTCTCTGTGTTCTCTGTAAACTCAAGAAGTAATGTGGCTTGCTAGATAATTGCATAAGAGCTAATGAATTATTGCTGATTAGATCCCATTATTTAAAATACTGCCATTATGGCCCTGTTTCAATGAATAAAGGGCTCCTTCTGTCTTTTGTTTATTAGGTCAAAAACCAACGTTGGCAGGGAATCGAAATCGAAAGGGAATTAACTATATCAATATCAAATGATACTAATAAAACATGAGAAATTAAATGTATGTTCACACCTAGTGTGTACCGGTATGTAAATATCCTATTGCAGATGTTACTAAACAAAGGAAAAACTTAAAGACAAACAGTGTGGAATTCATGCTTTAAAACAATAAAATAAACACATTTAGTCAAATACTGAAACTGTTCAAGTCATGCTACATGTTAAATAATCAAGTTAACAGCACTTTGAAAGCACACAATCAAAATAAACTGTTAATGTTCTAAATGATGTATGCTGGAGCAAAAGTGATCTGTTCTTGTGTCACATCCCTTTGGAATAGGATCTTTGGATGAGAAAAGAAAAAGCGCTTTGACACCCTCAAGCTAACAGAGTCACACAGAAATGCTGTTGGTTAAATGTTGGGTCTACCAACGTCAGTCATGATGAGCTAAGTGACTCATTAGTGATTGATTCGTTGGTAACAGATCGAACTGGAGTGGCCTGCCATTGAAGGCCTCTGAATTATTTATGACGATGTGTGCTGAAAGGGCTTTAACCTGGATTTTTAAAGCTTTGTCCTCCACCTTCTTTGGGCCTTATTAATGTAGAAATGTCAACAAAAGGAATTCATGGACATGGTATTATCACTGTAGAAATGCTTCCCATTGAATTGTAGAGTGGCTTTTAATAATAATTTGTTTAAAATAAAAAAAATATGCAGTTGCTTATTTATACAAAATAAATTGATTGATCTATTTAAATTAATATACTGAATGGTTTTTACCATATAGCAATCTGGCGTGCATTGACTGAAAACAGCAGGCTTTACTGTAAGGCATGAAGCTTAAATTTAGATTAGTTGCGCTAATGCTGTTTGTTCAGCCTTTGTTTAAAGGAAATTTGTTCTGTCTGCATGCATACTAATAGTGAAAAATGTCCTTAATCCATGCTTTCCAAGCATACTACAGTATAATGTTGACACATAGACAGCACATTAGGATTTGGCTGGATTTATATTCATATCAATGCACAGTACTGTACATTGCTTACTGTAGACCCTACAATAAGCCAGTGGTTTTCAAACTTTTCAGCTTGCGATCCCCAAAAATAACAGTGCCAGAGACTCGCGACCCCCTGCTATCCCCAGAGGTGGTAGAAACATAACAGTCATATTATTATTTGATAGTATTTTAATACAGGCTAGTAGCAGAAATAAGTAATGTATAAACTGTACTACTACTAACAATAATGTCTAAACTATGACATATAAAGCATTTTTTAATGTTATTTCATTTCTGAAAATCACCTTGTGACCCCCTCCTCTGTCTCACGACCCTCCGGGGGGTCCCGACCCCCAGTTTGAGAACCACTGCAATACGCAATGCTTCAGAAGGTATTAATCTCACATAACCAAATCATCAGTATATACAAACGAATGTATTACTGTATATAATACTCTTTATGCTGTGACTATCAGGTTAATTAAAAACACATTCCAGACACCGTAATGCATGGTGTATGACTTGCTGGCAAGTCACCTTATACGATATAGAAGGGCTTAAGCCATTGGATAGCCTAGCAGTCCTTGATTCCCAAACTTGATTCCCAAGTCAATTAAACTTTAAGAGGTCTGAGAATGGCGCACAAGTTCTAGTCTCTTTTTTCGTCACAGACGGACACAACTTAATCAATAATGCATTGTTTGTTTGAGTGTTCTGTATGGGCTGAGGAGCACTACTTACTGTGTATGATATGAAAATAAACATGGGTATTTAGGGTTGTGTCTATATTTGTCACTGAAGTTCCACTTTACTCATTCCTTATACAGTGTAAATATAGTGTATACACATAAGTATAGTGCTCAAAGATGTGACTGCAAAACATATTTATACTAATGCTGTGTTTGCATTAGCTATTCCAGCATGTTGTACTGTTTTTTCTGTATTTTATGACCAGCTGGCACAGGAACAATGTGAAACTATTTTAGGTCTAGAGAAATCCTGATATAGCACTGCATGGAACCGACGCCAGGCGCAGCTTCTTACCTTTACCTACAGAAAGTGACTGTATTAAAGATTCCCTCAACTCAAAAATGTGTTTTCTTTGTGGCTAAAGGTATCGTCAGCTGTTGCCATCTAAATGTAAGCTAATACACTTTTTGTCTAATTTAACAAATATTGCCTCACATTTTGCTAACTTACTGTTCTCTGCATTTGTTGAAAAAATAATCCGATACTTCTACACAGCCCTGGCTCAGTAAATTGTAACATAAACAAAGTGTCAAACACAACTTGTATCAACAAAGCCATATAAATCTATTTTTTGCTTTACAATACATTTTGATGCGTGAGGCAATGTGTGAGGACCACAGAGCAATACAGTACTGTGTACTGTTTTGATTTGAGCTCGAAGTTAGCAAGCCTCTGACTGCTTTTAGAGGCATGCGTGTACTGCACAGCAACCAGTACACAGTAGATTGCTGTGCAAACTGTGATACTAAAGCAGACCTGAGGCAAACCTGTCGACATGCAGTACATAAACATCTGATTTGGGGATGTGTGCTATTTGTGATGTCACAAATAGTTACAACTGGTCATGACAAGATATGCAAATCACAGCAGTGTTCTCGTAACTGAAAACCTTCAGCCCTGTACACATAAACCTGCCTAGATTAAATCTTTAAGGTTGTATTTCACCCATGTTGACTCATGCCAATGTGAGGGCATTAGGATGTATCACATTTGAATAATCATAGCTGCTTGGACAATTCATTACACGAAAACGTGTGGTATTTATATGGAAAATATATATCAAGATTGTGGCTTTAATTTGCAGATACAGCTGTCATTTGAACAAGAACAATGGAAAGGGAATCCTTGCCAGGATTCCCTTTCCATTGCCAGGACGGGGCGGTGTAGGCTGCAATGGGTGTGGGGTGGGCGGTATATCAATGCTATTCTAGAACATTATAGAGCACCGTGATCAGACAGTGCACATCAATCACATATTAGACCCGCTAGAATCACATTGGACAAGGACACTGGAGAGACATTATAATGCATTCCTTGTTATAATCATCCTAAAAGCGTGGCTTCTGCAAGGTGATGGGCACCGTCGTGTGGTGTATTAAACACCCCCCCCCCCACCCCAACCTTGCTATGGTGCTGCTGACACAGCAGATTGTACCTCCGGCCAGGACAGCGTTGCCAGGAAGAAAGGGGTTGGCGGAGGGAGGGAGGAAAGACAACACAAGAAGACACTGAAGAGGAAGGTAATGAGATTGCAGGGGGACGTGTCCCCTTCAATGTTTAGAACAAGCGCATTTGTCCCCGTACCCCCCACACCCCCCCCAATATAAACACAAAGGACACACTGGATCCGCCCGGCGGTAGTAGAATAGGTTATGTCCAAAATGTGTAGTAGACTGTTATTGTTCTAAGCCTAGATCATCCCAAAACACAGGCGCTTTGAATATGCAGAAGGTTTTGAACATGAGCATGAGGGCTACAGGGGTAGTGCAGGGGTTAATACTTTATTTAAAATGTATTAATTGACATGAATATGTCCCATGCATATATACTTCCCCCAAAGAAAGGACAGAAGAGTAGGTTCAATCAGGCGTATGTTGCAAAATATGAAATAGGCCTATGCCTACCAGAGAAATTGAGAAATACATAGTTTGATAAGCCTTACTGCAATAGCTTTCATATATTTTGAATTGTGCCAGGGTTCCTGAATTTAATCTTTCCCTTTGAATAAAAAGGCATTTCTACCATACGTTCATGCAGTAAAGGCACACATTGTTCCATAAGAACAATTCTAAAAAATGTCTGGCGTAGGATCCCAGACCCTTCGCTGTATATGCCCTCCCCCTCTTCTTAATGTTCAAATTAAATCTACGCTTATGGGCTATACTGTAGTCAGGGAGAAGATACAGTATGGATAGAAGGTGGTGATGTACGCAGTGATCCTGCATTCCTTTAGCGATATGTCAGGAGTACTTCAGTGCTAGCTATAGGCTATACAGTAACAAACTACAGTAGCTAGTTCATATACAGTTATGATAATTAACTGGTCACTGCAACAAGAACTGGATGTCACATGCTAACTTAAAAATGAACGAGTACTTCAGTTGTGCAGCCATTTGCTGCTCTATAATGTCAGTAGTTGTGTGCTCACACACACATTCATACACCGATGTCAGCCATGCAAGGTGACACCTGACCACCGGGAGCAGTTATGGTTAGTTGTCTTGCTCAGGGACACCTCGGCACTTGACGATGAGTTAGTGGGGTTCGAACCAGCGACTTCTGGATCACCTGTCGCCCCGCTCCGCTCCCAGTGTTTGTGTCCATCACTACACTAGACTTAAAAGGTTATCAAAGGGGGGTGTGGCACAGTGCCAGGTGACCAAGCACACCAGGCAGTTCCCTGAGCTTGGACCCGTTGTCTTTGGGGGTCCCTTGGTCCCTGAGGGGCCAAGCTGCCAACTGGCTGTCAGATTTGACCAGAACAAGACATGGCTGCACCCTATTCCTGGTTTTCACGGTTGGGATCTATTCATTTTCCCATGGGGCACAGTTCCCTTGTTACACTCTATCCTCTTACTGGGGAGCGTTCTGAATTTATCCGCAGTAATTATCTCCCATTGTTCACTGTCCCGAACACACACACACACACACACACACACACGCAGATGGGTACACATATACACTCACACACAGACACACACAGAAACCTGTGTGGCCGGCTATGGCTGACGGATGCCTGGCCTGCCTGCGAGCACCTCAGAACACCATGGATTACAGCAGGCTTTTCCCCACAGCCCTGACAATAGTGACACTTGACTTTGTAGAACCATATTAACATGTAGACTGCTGTCATCTAGCCAGCCAGTAACATGGTCTTTGTTTACATGAGTACGCTCAGACACTGTGCACAGTACGCTGGATCATACACTGCATGCTGATAGAATACCTAGATCAACAAGCAGTACATAGCAAACATGAATTGGGATTTATTTAGGATGGTTGTGTGTGTATATGCAATTAACTGTGTATATAAACCAACATACACACAAAAACAACATTCCACTGCAAGAAGAGTTTTACTTGATTAATAAGAGTCCAAAACAAGTGAATTGTTTTACAGTATCAGGCCATATGAGCTTGCCATGTTGTAAATCATTATGTGTTAACAGACACACAAACAAAAACAAAAGAAAACACAATTCTTCACAACTTACTGTAGCATGCCTACAAAGGTATTGTGCATACCGACACACACTACAGTGTGCATAATAGTACCAAGCTTTGGACTGCTTTGGACTGCTGCTCAGTGCATATTACAATTAGACAGTTTAGCACACATTCCTTCATAGCAATTTACAGCAAGTACAATTACATAGTCTAATTAATTGTATTCTCAGCCTCCTCTGTTCATTAGCGCTACGTCAGATAAGCAACTCTGTGCTGAACTTTAATTATTTAGAATTTAAGCTAGAGACAGACTTTCCGGAAGTTGATTTTCATTGGCTGTTAGCATTGTCACTCACAAGTAATATAGGTTAACCTATGAATATGTAATTCTGGTGCAACGCTATAATGCAGTGCTTTATTTACCCGTTTTAGTTGTTACATTTATTGAGTAACCGTAGCCTACTTATCTAACAGATATACAAGACCTGAAAGCAAATGTTTTGTCAAGTAGGCTTCTCAACAAATTCCTCTGTATAAGGTTAACATAAGACTTTGTCATGGAGTTACGTAGTTGGTCGTCGTGCATGTCAATCTAAATGCCTCTCCTGTCAAGTAGGCGGTTCTTGATGCACCCGCATCAGCAATTAAAACATCTCTACGTGGTACTGTCAAAACCAAAAAATAAAAGGGTATTTAAAATTAACTGTTCAAAAAGTTTTAATGTCCACATAGAATACAGGCAAGCTTTAACAAGAGTGTACACTAAATTGCAAAATCGCTGATTA
>JAODUH010085925.1:0-14873 GCA_027564835.1 Typhlichthys subterraneus
TTTGGTAATTAGTAGTCAATAAATGCACCGATTTACGTTTAAAATATAATGTATACGGTACTTTTAGTATTTAGGATAACTTCCGGGAACTATTTTGAGGCTCCACGATCTGCCATTGATGTGATAAAATGGTCCATTGGAGTGAGAGAGATGACGCGACTCTCTTTAAATGGCTCTGGGACTAATAAATACAGTTTCTAATTTTGTCTTATCATTTTGCATTAAGTTTGCTTCATGTAGAGCTGGTAGCAATGCAAAATCAGTTGTGTTTGTCTTATATGAACTCTTAAATATATGACTTTTTTTTATATCATGATGTCATTCGGTTATAGGCCAAAGTGTGTACTTACATTCAGTACTATTTATTCATAATAAGACTACAATCAGATTACAGATTACCAGATTGTTTTAGGTTGAGAGCCATCGTCATGTTTTGATACCTGACCATTGTTTTTGGGCACACAGAGACTGTAGACACTCATTCTGCATTTGGCTTCATGAAACACTCATCTTTGAGTCATGGTGCATTTACAGGGTCACTTCTCTTCCCTCTGTCAACCTCACGGTGGTTTCTGCAGAGAAACATGTCCACATTATGCGCCGTCTTCTGTTCCAGAGCAGAACATGGCGCTGCAGTGCTTGTCGAGCATGTCCTCCATTTCCTTCAGCCCTTTGCCTCACAACAGATCTGCCATAAAGCATGTGTCATTTGCTTGTGCACTGCCAACCAAGCAAACCTCTGGCTTTATTATTTCTCTCTATTTTCAGACGTCACAAAAGCCCTACAGAAGACTTTATGTCATTGGCATACAAACAGCAGCATAGTTTGCATACAGTCTCCCTGGGTAATACAGCAACGCGTAAGGTTTATCAACACCCGCAGCATATTTCACCAGAGATGTATATGTATTTGTACTGAAACAACATTCTAAAAGAGGCCAAATACAGAAGTAAAAAGCTAAAATTGACAATGAGACCAACACATCTAGAAACATTCTATATGAGCCATCACCATAATATAAAAGCCCATTGACCATATATATATATATATTAGTTTCTTTGTGAATGTCCATAGTGTATAGCCATCTGTACTGGTTGCAATGTGAATGTGATTGAAAATGTGGAGCATGTGGCTATGACACACCTGTGCGTGCGTGCGTGTGTGTGCCACATGTTGTATTTGTGAGGACTCGTGGGAATTGAAAATATGCCCAACCTTGTGTGCGAGCGTGTGTACACACTCGAGTGTTTGTGTGTGTGTGTGTGTGTGTGTGTGTGCATGGGTGTGTGTGGCCTTAAAACAAGAAGAATGTCTGTTTAAAAGTGTTGCTAAGTGGGGCATACCAGGAAAACTAGGCTACACAGTCAGCGTATAGTTTAGACCCAACAGAAACCCAGCATTTTCAACACTGTATGTATCAACATCACTGTTAAAGGTATAGGCTACACTCTACGATGTCCTTATAGCAATTGTCTTATAAAGTTACTCTTTGTTAGGAACACAGCTGACATTGAAAGCGTAGATCAGTGTTTCCCAACCTGGGTCCTCGGGAACATGCGGGGCAGTGTTCCCCGAGGAACATGGGGTGCTCCCTCAGAAGCTCCTCGCTACACGTTGTAAACACATGAAGGCTAGAATATATTTGTTTGTGTATGTTCCTATTTATGAAGCCAGGGCTGTGTAGAAGAGAGTCATGTTATTCTTTCAGCATGAACAGAGAACAGTAAGCTAGCAGAGTGCAAGGAGATATTTGATTCATTTGACCAAAAAGGTATTATCTCACAATTGCTTACTATACATTTAAACAGCTATATTTTGATAACACATGCCCTATCTGGGATGGCAAATCAAGGTGTGTGTACCTTTAAAGCCTGCCTGTGTCGTGACCATTATTTCAATTGAATATCAAGGTCTAATTTGCTCATGATATTACATTTTGTATTCCTGTCCAAATAGGGTACATTTTTGTTTTGTTTCCTGGTTGGAGCACAAGGTGACATTGCTGAAAGATGCAGTATTTACCCACCATGCTTAAGGACATGGCAGTTGATATTGAGATTGAGCTCGTGCCCATAAGTGAACTGTATTAAACACACACACACACACACAGCATCGTGAACAGCATTGCCACAGGTGTGGATTTAGGCCACCTCCATATCTATGCACCCGGCTTTCATTAAATGCTTTTTGAGAAGAGGAGATAGAGAGGTATAGCGAGAGAAGACTGCTGACATGTTTCCATGGCGCTAATATCCGCCACAGGTGCTACTTTGGCCTGTACGTCTCACCTGTGTCACCATCCCAGGGAAAATAATCAGGGGAGGGTGATAAAAATAAAACAGAAATGAGCGCGAAAGGCGGGTTTGAAGCGGAAAAAGGAAAGTAAAGCGGAAAGGAGCGTGCAGGCGTAAATCACGTTAATAAATAAGCTTCATTAGTCTCGGCCATTAGCGCCCTTTGCTACGATTAATGTAACACCAGTCGACTTCGCAGTAGCCAGAGGCCTAAGGCGAGACATAATTTGATTATGCACCTGGATGTTTGATCACCATTTCTTCTGACTGGTGACGGACAACCCTTCTTTCTGCAGCAGTCTCTGATTGCAGAGTCAAAACACAAAGGAAATGAGCGTTGAGTAATGGGTTCCTCTTAAGTGCATGGGCTGGCTATGTGAGTTTATCATGGAATGAACTATTGTTTGTGGTCTGGGTGCTTTAGTTCCCAGGTGAAAAGAGCTTGGTTGTCTGCCTGCCATGGATTTTCTCATGTAAAAATCATTGAGCTACATGTCTAATCCCTCGCCAGTCCTTAATATTTCCAACGTTGTTCAATTTACTCTGAATAAAACGACCAAATAGTAAACACAGTATAGTAAATCAAATGGATTGTTTTGTCTGGGTTGGTTGTGTTACTGACATTCGTACATTGTATTCCCCTACGTGTGTGTGTGTGTGTGCGTGTGTGTGTGTGTACAGGCTGATCCACAGGGCAGGGACATTGCCATCCGCCCGTTCTTGGAGCACTGTGAGAATACCCACATGACCATTTGGCTTGGAATCGTCTACGCCTACAAGGGACTGCTCATGGTGAGGGACGCAAACACACACACACATGGTCATTCTACTACTTGACTGACATCTCCCAGGCTCTGCTCTGGGTGCGACAACATGTGGTCTTTATGATTGGTTCTTTTGAATTCGTTTAGTTGAACCTGAGCAGGGGTCTAATTAACAGAAAATACTTTGTGCTGGGGTTTTACGTGTGCCTATAGCCTATATTAGTTGAATTTGATATCAGCACTGCAGTTGTTGAGTTTAAAGTTTAAATACTCCTTTTGTTTCAAAACCTGTTAGAGAGAGAGCGAGAGAGAGAGAGAGAGAGAGAGAGAGAGAGAGAGAGAGAGAGAGAGAGAGAGAGAGAGAGGCATTGTGTAAAGATGGCTTGAGGCAGAGGGAAGAGAGGGATTACTGTTCTGACTGCTGGACAACAAAGGCTGTGACTGCAAAAGGCACAGAGATGGTTAGGGATACTGTGTGTGACACTTTCACTGACTGACATAAGGACAGACAGAGCTGAGACACATTAAGCACTGAGTCACCCCCAGCCAGGGCATGCACACACACACACACACACACACACACCTATATAAGCCACATGCACTCATTCACTCTTTGACGTGCATTCAGCCACAAAGACAGTTAACGTGCAAACACACACCTCCGTTGCTTTAGGATTTCAGTTGTAATCCATTGCTTGTCATTTCACCAGCCCCTCATTAAGGCTCTCGATAAGCAGGCGGCCCGCGTTGTACAGCGCACAGTAAATTATTCAACGGCCTGCTGCCTGCCGCTGGAGCTTCAGAGTGGATAATGTTCCAGGAAGCAAACAGCTCCGTTTTCCGACTAAATAAGTGTACTGTATATTTACATTTCTGTGTCACGCAACATTTCTCACCAAAATTCTGATATTAATATTTAAAGCCTGCTGCACCACTTGAAATACAGTATGCCTACATAAATAGTAAACAGCTGATGATAGCTGCCATCAAGAGCATTTTCTTATTTCTTATTTATGCAAAAAACGATGTGCATTGTACTACAAACTGTGCTACAAACGCCTTAATGCCTTAATGTTAAATTACATCAGTAAAGCATTACTGTAACTATCGTGCATTTCTGACACATATGTATTGTTTAATTATTATTTTTAAAACCTTTTTCATTCAAATGAGCCAATGCTTTTTTCCCCTCTCTGACAGCTGTTTGGATGTTTCTTGGCATGGGAGACCAGGAATGTGAGCATCCCGGCGCTCAACGATAGTAAATACATCGGGATGAGTGTTTACAATGTGGGCATAATGTGCATCATTGGCGCCGCAGTGTCGTTTCTGACCCGGGACCAGCCCAATGTTCAGTTCTGCATCGTGGCGCTGGTCATTATCTTCTGCAGCACCATCACTCTCTGTCTGGTCTTTGTGCCCAAGGTCAGTGTGTGTGCGTGTGTGTGTGTGCATGCGTGCACATGAGAGAGAGAGAGGAGAGAGCCTTAGCATTTCAGTGAGCAGTACTGGATCACATTAATGCCAAATTAACATTTCAGTTTTGGCAGTTGGAAAAAAGATGTCGTAACCTCCAATTAGTTTCTATGTATTTGCCTTCCCCTTTCTGTAATGTAACAACCTCAATGCTAGTTCATCACCATGCGGACCAACCCAGATGCAGCCACCCAGAACCGGAGGTTAAAGTTCACTCAGAACCAGAAGAAGGAGGACTCAAAGACATCCACCTCAGTCACCAGTGTCAACCAGGCCAATACCTCCCGCCTAGACGGACTTCAAACCGACAACCACCGTCTCCGCATGAGGATAACAGAGGTCTGAGGCTGAGTAATATGCCACATACTACCTAACTATGCCTAACTACTGCACTTACAACACATTCACTTTTTCTGTGTCTAACACAGATTACAGATTAATATGGGAATTTGGCGGCCACTCTGGTTATATGATGCAACTGCACAGACAAAGAGACATTATCACTTTAGGCATATTTGGCCATATAAGTGAGCCACAAAGCAGTATATTGCAACCCTTTTACTGATACATATACCGCATTGCCACCCTTTTACCAGTACTGTATTTTCCACCACTGTTAAATCCAGTACAGAGACACATATAATACAGTAATACAGGGGTTAAGGATTATGTAATGGTGTTGTACTGGAGCTTGAAATAGACTAATTTATTATAGCAATTTAAAGTATACATTTTACAATAAAAATGTAGTTTAACAGAACCTAATCTAATGTGAGCAGATGAAAGAGAAAGCAGTGATGTAATTTCTCAACCTTAAATAGATCAAATGTATTGGATTTAGTTTTTGTGTAAACTAATAAAATATGTTGAAGCTGCTATTGATGAAGGCTAATTGTGCAATTGATATGCATCTTGACAAACCTTATACAGCTCAATTTGCTTAGACGTAAACTCATTCAGTAATATTTCTTAGCTAAGAAACACTCAGTGACATTGAACAGCATTAGGAGAAATGCTGAAGCAATCACTCCGGCTTTCAATGAGATTTATCAGTGATGAATTGCTACTGTTGTTTTTGTTTCCCTGTTTCCTGAAGGTGGCAAATTTGAAAATGCACAGACACTTTGGAGGAAGAGCAAATTTGAATGGAAATAGAAAAAAATTCTCATTTCTGGAGTGTGTTTTCAAACAGTCTCACCCAACATGGAAAATATCAGGCTAATAATGACTTTCTTAGGCATAAATACTGCTTGGTTTTCTTTTATACATTTGTGAAGGGTTGCATTGAAAGACTATTGCTTTTATTCACTAAATACATCTGTGCAGTGAGTGAAAAGGGAATATATTATGCCACCAACTGCAGAAAAAATATTTGAGATCGTTTGATTTCATTCATACCAGTAAACACAGTCTCCACAATGGATTGCCAGCTTTGTATACATGTTCTTCCTGTGTAGCTGGACAAGGAGCTGGAGGAAGTGACCATGCAGCTCCAGGACACGCCAGAGAAGACTCCTTACATCAAGCAGAACCACTACCCAGATGCCAACAACATTCTCAGCATACGCAACTTCACAGACGGCAAAGGTGAGACACCGCTACTGCTCTCAAAGAGTGCCTCGTGTGGTGAATCGTGGTACTTTACTATTGTTTTACATTACTCGCCCTATAAAGATGAAGTTAACCAGATGAAGTTAACATCCATTTAATCTCATTGTACATCATGTAATATATTAAAGATGATATATATTCAACTTTATGTAGGCCTATGCATGTAAGTCCTAAATACCTGGTCTAAAACAACACTTAGACGTCCTTTAATAGACACACGGTAACGGCAAGATAACTCAGGCAGAGCCAGTGCTTCTAACGTGTGCATCAATGTGCAATGCTGTCTGGGGTGTCTAATGGATCTGCAAAACACAACAAAAACAACATAAACAGCTGTGGTTGTTTTGCAGTTCAGGAGAAAAGCATGTCGAAAGCATCGGAGACGTTTTCATCAGTGGAAGCTTGTGGTTGGGCAATGATCATCTGTATATTAGAGCACTTCCCTCTCTCCCTCTCCTCTCTCTCTCTCTCTCTCTCTCTCTCTCTCTCTCTCTCTATCTTAGTATATCCCTTAATAAATACACATACTGTAATAGGGCTGCAACTAACTGTAGTGTAAATATAGAGTGGATTTTTAAAATATAATTTAATGAATCTATCCTATTAGTAAAATAAACTATAAATGCTCTGCAATGTGCTTGTTTTCCACGTGATTAGTGAAAGGGAGAGTGAAAGGGAGAGCACTACAGCCACCGCAAATAGGCCACACAAAAAAGACACACATTATGGAAAGTCAGAGGCCATTATGCCATCTGTCGGGTTCTCCAGCATCTGTCACACCCGCAATCTGTGTATACTTGACTGTCGTTGTCCTCAAACCTTGTCTCTTAACTGTCTGTATTCATGAGAGAGCTGGCCTTAATGTACTGTATGAGGCCATGAATGAGAGGCTGTTATGAGAGAAGGATGCTGTGTCAACAGCGATTACAATCACTCACCGAGGGTGAGAAACAACACTCCACCTCTCCAGTCTCAATCTCTCTCTCTCTCTCTCTCTCTCTCTCTCTCTCTCTCTGTTGCTGTGCTCATTAATATGTAGCTAATGGCATAGGTGAAACATGCCAAAGGTTGAAAGACCTGCGGTGACTGATCAACTAGTGGTGTCATGGTCTGTGCAGGATGTTTTTCTTGTTTTTTTGTTTTTATTGCTATAAATACACACAGAGAATCTGAATCCACAATAAAGCATATCGATATCTATGTCAGGGCTTTAAACAAAACTCAGAGAGAGGTACAAGCATTGGCTTTTATCCAAAGACCCAGACCCAGTTTCGCAACGAAATACTTTTGCAGGCTCAGATGTCCAATGAGGTCAGGGAGTGCTTCGTGCCGATCGGCCAATCAGGTCAGCTGAAAGCCAAGCGGTGGTAAATCTTTTTTTCTTTTCAAGCATTGTCATATACTGTGCTCTCTCTCTCTCTCTCTCTCTCTCTCTCTCTCTCTCTCTCTCTCTCTCTCTCTGTGTGAGGCCAGAGGCTGCTCTCTCTCTCTGTTTTTTTCCATCTGGTGAATTTCGACACAGGAGTCTGTTGTTTATCTGTGCCTTGAAAACAAATGGACCTTGTGTTTATATCATGCAACTGCGTTCCTGTTCTGAAACGGCTTAAAGGCAGGCTGAGACAGTGGAGAGATGTGGCTGTTGGCTGAAACGGCTGACTCACAAATAGCTCAGCTTCACAGATGCTACTCGGGCGCCAAACGCGGGACGCCACCCAGCGCTGCTTATTACAGCCTGGCGGTGTGATGGCTCCGTCAGAACCCCCACCCCCTCCCGGCCCCTCCCATCAGGTGTGTGACGTCTCTGTGGTTCTCACGTAGACGGGGAGAAGTCCATACTGAAGAACCACCTGGAGCAGAAGCCTCAGGCACAGTGGGGCTCCATGGATCCCTCCAGGATAAACCGAGGAGTTCCCCTGGAGGACATCAACTCGCCCGAACAGTGAGTTCCTGCTTCCTCCGACACCGCTTCGCCACATCCTCAGTCCGTCCTTTCCGCAAATCACCCCCCCCCCCTCCCCCCTCCCCTCCCGCACCACCGTTGGCTGCGCTCTGACGGTTGCCCCGGCAACCAAGCCCTGCGAGAGATGGAGCGGTTTTGAAACCCCGCATGTTTTCCCTCCCACACACGCACACAACACGCACACAGACACTGTATGTGCATGTGCATGTGTGTGTGTGTGTGTGTGTAGGAGGGAAAGCACACACACACACACACACGCACACACACACGCAGTCACAACGTGCATGACGGACCTCTCCCTGCAGTGCTGCACAGACACAGATTATTTCGCCAACTCCTAATATGAAGGCCTTTCTCTTATTAGGGTAACACAGATGTAACACCGTCTTATTACTACAGGTATACTCTTATTATTATTTATAAATCAGCGAGGTCAAAGGAATGTCGACTTCATCCACGAGAGCCCCGCCCACCTACCCTCCCACGCTAGCATGACTAGGACTTGCGAGAGACTATCGTTAGCTGGGGAGCCGGAGGGCCGCAGCGTTGTAGCGGAAGGCAGGAGAAGGACAGAGACCAGGGGTTTGCAAGTTACTGTGTGTATGTGTGTGGGGAGGGGGGGCAACCAAGAAAGGAGGGCAGAGGGATGGAGAGCGCACAGGATTAAGATAAGAGAGAGAGAGAGAGAGAGAGAGAGAGGGAGAGAGAGAGAGAGAGAGAGCGAGAGAGAGAGAGAGCGGGGGAGAGAGAGAGGGAGAGGGGGGGAGACGGAGAAGGAAGAGACATAGAAGCTTATGTAAGCAGCGATTCACAACTCGCATTGGAATCAGCTCTCAAAATAGACAGGGAGGAGAAGCGAAGTAAAGGAACACTCCAAGCTATTCCCCCATCGCATTAATGTTTGATCTTTCAGAGGGAAAACAGAGAGAGAGAGAGAGGATGATGTAGGGGTAGAGAGAAGTTAGAGAGGAGGTGTAGAGAGGGTGAAGGAGTGATCGTGTGACACCATCTCTGATAAATAGCACGGCTGCATGCAGCTGTGCATTGTGGCGTCGATACAATGCAGTATCTTCCCATAAGTGAAAACTGTAAACATGCAGTAATAATATTCTTTAGCATAGCTGACGTGGTGACTGGAGATTATAGTACTGTATGTGTGAAAGCTGCATATTAGCGACACCGTCTGGTCACAAAACACAACGGCACCCTCAGTATTCGTTTTTATCTTCCATGTAGATGTTGAAACTGTGAAGATCATTTCATACTAATTGCTATACCAATTACTAATAGAATAATACAAAAAACAAATAATAGAGGTTATAGCTTTTCTATCAGCTTTTCTATCATATCAATTTGTATTTCCAAACAAAACATGGCTTTGCTAAAAATGCTCCAAAGATCCATCTTGTGTTTCTACCCTGCTGGTACTGTAAGTGTCTATTTGTGTCTCAGAGATGTTCACAGCAGGCAAAGTCACAATTACACTGCAATGCACTGTAATGCAATTGATAATCCACATGCTGAAACAGTCCTGGCCAAGATAACAGACTACAGCAGTATTCCAACATCCCTACACGGTCTAGTATTGAATGCGCTCAAATCCTATTGCTTTTCCTCATGATCCTTTACATAATCGGCATTTGGTTATGTAATGCGCATATATGTCTGGCGGTGGCAGCGTTGAGACGCGGTGTGAACTGTCACGCCAAGCAGAGGCATGAAATGTTCTTTTCCGTCACAAGGTACCAGAGAGCCTGAAGGCGGAGGATTAGGGGGTTATAGTCGAGAGGGAATGGAGCGGACGCCGCCCATAAGGAAGGCAATGGCGGTGGGAAAGTAGCGGCGTATCTATCCGTCGTGCAGTGGTCTGTCACAGGCGTCGGTGCCGAGTCCCGTCCTGCAGAATAAGAGAATACAACTGGTGCACCGGAGGGTTAAAGATGCCGTGCTGCGATATTTGAAGCAACCTTTGACTCTCCCTCTCATCTCTCTTCCAGCATACAGCGCCGGCTATCCTTGCAGCTGCCGATCCTGCACCACGCCTACCTCCCGTCGATAGGAGGGGTGGACGCGAGTTGCACCAGCCCCAACGGCAGCCCGGGCTCCAGCCCGCGGCACAGACACATGCCCCCCTCCTACCGAGTCATGGTCTCCGGCCTGTGAGCCCCGCTCCCTTTCCCGTCCCCCGCCCGCCTGGCACTTTTGCAGAGGAGACGTCACACACACACACACGCACGCGGGCGCGCACGGTTCTGTTTTGTCTACGGCAAATACACTGATGTCACCGCCGTGCGCGCCGATGTTTGTCCCCAGGAACGAGGAAGACGGACGCCGCTCCTCTGAGAGGGAGCGTGGGCTGTGGAGGAGTTTCGCACTTTGTAGCCCCCACCTCCTACCCCTTATCCCCCTTATCCCCCCCCCCCGACCCCCCCGCAACCCTGAGTCTCCCTCTCTGAAGGACTACGAGCCCTGGTCGAGAAGGGGCGGGTGGGGAGAGAGAGCGAGGGCAGAGAAGGACCCGTACAAGCCCCTGCGATACACACCGACCCCACATTGTTCACCTGCTCTGCCTGCCCGATTAAAATGCGTGCCGATACGTCATACGTCAAACACACGTGCGTAAAGACATGCATTATTTATATACCCACATACACACACACACACACACGCACACCCCAGCAGCAGCAGAGCAGCATTGGACCAGCCCTGACCTGACCTGTAGCCTTATTTGCTTCAGAGAGGGTTCTTTCTTTCCGTTTCTTCTCTGTCGTACGTATGTATGTACTCTCGGCTATGTGAGCTTGTCGTCCGAAATTGAGTATTTCACTGCTTCAATGACTAAATGCCAGTGTGGAAACGTCCAATTCCCACCATACCCACACACACACACACACACACACACACAAACACACAACCTACCCAATTTGTGGAGACATGTAAATATCATCACTTCTGACTTCAGTGTACTGTATGCTTTGTATATGCTGTGAATGGACGATAAAAGGAGTGTTGTAAAAGGGTAGGAGCATGTAATAGGCGCAAACGATCATGAAAAACCTCAAATACTAAATTGTCATCCTACGAAATACTCAGCATACTGTATGTAAGACATACAACCTGGTCTGTGTAATATTAATGTTCCACTACAGTGTATTGATGATGTGAAATAGGGCATCAAAAGTAATATAGTATCAAATGTCGATGACTCATAAATGTCAATAGACACCAGGGGCCAAATCTTTTCACATGGAGCTAATATGTACAAGCTTTGTGTTCCAGTTAACTCTTACGTTTCCACAGTAATTGCTGCATAGCCCATTTCTATGTTCATTTAACATTTTCCTCAAAAAGCATGATACAGAATATAAACGCTATGCCTAATGACAGGTCTACACTGCTAGACACTAGAAAAAAGTGAAACTTAATCACAAGAGATACACAATTATATTGGATAGTGCAAATACTCAAGACATGCTCCTTGGACAAAGGCAAATGGTGATCACGTTTGCCCCCATAGACTGTTGTGAATCTAACTTAGCCCCAAGAGCCTACCAGCGTGTCAAAGATAAATACGGATATTGTCTAAGGACATATATGGACAGAGGACACAACTGAATAGATGACGAAGAGCCAGAGGTTAAGGTTCTGTCAAGGGGTGGATATAAAAGGCGACAAATGCACAGGGATGTTGTCGTGTGCCACAAGCTCCATAAGATGCAGTTTTTGGTCACAGTGACAGATAGTGTAAAGCACAGACAGGGCTTTCTCAGCGGCAGTGAGCATAATGTGTGATGGGAATGTGATCCTGCGCTGACAGAGGTTGCACAAACTGTCTTCACCCACCTCAAAAAACAACAAAACAACACAAAAAAAAAAAAACAGCACTGTATAAATGAGAAGCTGAATAGGTTTGTATTTAAATTTACGTTTCACCATTGGTGTCTTGTTTTTTTTAAGGCGTTGTAGAGCGCTGTGCCTGTTGTCTTATACTGTAGCCTGCAGTACCCACATCACACTGTAAGGCGGTGATAGCGCCAACCACTCAACACTACAACATCGGCTACACATCTGTAAATTGTACAACCCTGTCATTTCATTCAACGCCTCAATGCATGGGACAGTGTAGGAGAACTTCAGCGATGGCTCCACTTGGCCTGGACGGGATTTCCTCTGCACGCTGGTGTCTGACAGTTGATCAGTCTTCACCAGGAGGGCCTGCTGGAGGACACGGAAATGGGGTCGGGGGAGGTGGGGGGTGGTGGGAGCATGCAGAGCACAAACTGCTATTGGACAGATTAGGGTTACTTTCAATGAGAGACCAGCCCTCTTCTTGCCCCCCTCAGCCTCTCCCTGCGACACACAGGGGAATCGACACCCTGATCAAAGACTTCCAAATGCTACGCCACTTCTGCCAGCCAGAGGGTTACGGTCATGTCGGTAAGATGATCTATGAGGGTTGGTTTGTTTCTTCGGGAGGAGGAAACGCGGTAACACATTTTATATATTACATTATATGTGATTGTGTACAATTTGATGATTTCCTGATGACAGCGTCCACGTATGGAATATTTGGTATTTGGCTTTCCCAAGACGGCATGAAATAAAATGTATAATTCACATAGGTACCTCTGTTATTGCGACTGTCGTGACAAATCCACTAGTCGTTTTCATATAATCACCGGTGAAACAGTTTAGCGTTTTCATCCCTGACGTTCATTAAGCCTTTGAGTTAGGACACACCTGGACAGACTCGACACCACCATGTCTTTACAATGTATCGGCATGGACAAGCAACGAGACACTGAGGGCAATAAAATAAAGGTGTAGCAAAGTTGAGAGTACATGTTATTCAATCACACCATTCTCCCTACTCCACACAGTGCATATTATCAGGTATATCGTTCCTTTCCTTCATTTAAAAAAATTTTTTTTTTGTCCTGATATTTTTTAATTATTCTTTCTACCTTTTTCGCTCATGAAATAGATCAATTGTAATGGTGGTAGTTCAAGGGCTCATACTTTTCCTGTAATAAACAAACAGCATTGTGCTACTGGTTTGTATTTGCTGGAGTTTTCTGTATTTTTATTTGTTCTTTACTTTCTACTCAGATGAAATAACAACATAATATTCATATTGTTATATGTGTCATAATCAGGGTTTCTGGAGAACGTGAAAGAAATGTCCATCTTCTTTTTTCCCCAGTTAGTTTGATGTGTTGTGGTATCCAATTAAAACTTCAGTTGGACAAATAATTTTAAAACATAAAGTATAACAAACACAATGTTAAATGCAACATGTTCAAAAGGGGCAATAACTTGTTTTCTTATTCCAGAAAGTTATAGATGACGGCAGACATATAATTTACATTCATTCTCATTTTTACATAGGAAATGTTGACATTCAGAAATACATAATGATACTTGGAAGTAATTATTTTTAATTTACAGTATCTGTAACTATGTTATGTACAGATGAGCTATTGGTATGAAAAAGATGTATAAAATGAGTATCACACTTTGAACACATTTTTGGTAATTTGGTTGTTATGGGGAATCGGGTTTGAATAACATTCTTTAATTGTCTCAATGTTATGAACAGCCTTTGCTTTTCACATCATCGTTGAATAAAGTGAGACTAAAAATAATTTGTTTAATCTACAGTGAGTGTGCGTGTGTGTGTGTGTGTGTGTGTGTGCTGACATTATGGGTTGCCCAGGACACAAGCCTGATGTTATGGTATCTAGTTGCTATATGCAATGTTCTGGCTATATGCTGTGTATGTAGTTATGGGATATTTGGTATGCGTTACCCACAACCAACAGCATGGATACATCCATGGTAACGTGTGTGTGTGTGTGTGCGTGTGTGTATGTGTGTGCATGGAAATGAATGGCTGCTCCTACATAGGTCATACTAGATTACACCTCTCCTTGGTGAAAATGAGTGAGGGAGAACGATAAATAGAATACAGCATGCACAATGTGAGCTAATGCCCATATTTACATATGTCAACATACTAAATTGTAGTAATTTTTTCATAAACATAATGCAATAAAACAAATGTTGCATCATGGTCTAGAACCAGCTACAGGATAAAAGGGAGGGCATATAAATCACATACACATTTACACAAGCTCTATAGCATTCTTTATTTTAATTGGCACGACAAAAGCCTGTTTTATAGTGGCACGTGAGACAGGAGAAGGTCAAGATTATGGTCATCTCAGAGCTATGACTCTGAGCACATTGTATCACTGAGAGCATCTGCCATCTTGTGTTTGCCATCAAGTAGGCTACAGCACTGCGCTCACACCCATAAGCACCACGAGGGATACAACTTTTACAGTAAATTGGTTTTGTGCACAGTTTAGGGTTTGCTTTCTTCATGAAATCACCACATGTAGATGCCACTCTACAGGCCTTGGCACACATACCAAATGTCTGGCCTCGGGCAACATGAACACAGACCCAAGCTGATGCGTCAGCTATTTCTGTATACAAAAAAAAATGTTTTGAAATTATTTATAACTATGATTTTTATGTGCACACATTGTTTCCCGTGAGCAACATTGGTGTAACTGGTTTTCGCTGGAAATGTTTTATACGCCTAGAACACTTATTTGTGAGCTTGTAGGTACAATGTAGGGCATGATCGATTGACGTCTGTAGCAGTGACGGCTCCTGCTCCAGAAATTTGGGAGGGCAATTGTTTTGGTGACCCATTCAATAGCCTAGGTAAATTAAAGGTATCTAAATCATTCTAGAGA
>JAODUH010085936.1:0-14870 GCA_027564835.1 Typhlichthys subterraneus
ATTTATATATATAACATATATATAAATAGCTAAACAAGCAGAGATGTTTGCTTTACAATTTAATTCATCAAATAAATGTCTTGAAAAATTAGGGCTACAAAACACACTTTAGATTGATAATGAAAATAAATGAATTCATTGTTAATTTAGGTGCAGCAAAATGCTCTCGCCCAATCTCTGCTACAGTACGGGAGTAAGCTACATATCTCTTCAGCCACCTTGGTTGAAGTGAATGCAAAACATTGATGTTTGGCTTCTGTTTAGATATTGTTAAAAATGGTTATGGAAAAGCACAATTGCATACACACTAGATGATCCTAACAATTCATATTATTATTATTATTATTAGGGTTAACCCTTACTTTGCAAGTCATGGATGAGGCACAATCCATAATGTGTGGCAACGAACCATTCTAGGTCACGTTTGTGCAAGCACTCCCGGAATCCATAGAGAATGCATTGAAGATAAAAAGAAGTGAATACTGTATTTAACCAGTTCATCCCTAAGTGGGTCGTGCACGTAACGTCCCCCCACTCCCCCAACTTGTGGAGTTATGGTTATTCTTTCATATATATGTCTAGTTACTATTGATAATATTAATTGTAACTAGACATGTATGAGAGAAGATAGTCTGGCCTCCATAGGCCAGACGTGTATATTAAAGTTATATTCACATCTGGCCTAGTGATGTAGGGGTTAATACAAACCAGCAGGTACGACATCATGTATTTATTGTTTGTAATGTTTGAAATATTCTGCGCAAGACCAAAATTTGAATGAAATGGGACATTCAATCTATTGACTCCGTCACTGATATACTTAAGGCTGTCTACTAACAAGTAGGCTACAGCACTATACAGAGTGTAGGAGGGGAAAGCAGGCCTGGTGGTAGAGAGCTCCCAGAAGAGTCTCGCGCCCTTATTAGTAAAGGGGAAAGTAAGCGGACAAGTGTCATGGAAGCCTGTTGTTTCATTTCACATCATTTCATGTCACAGTGTCAACAGTGAATGGGAATGCTGAACAGGGGCATTTATCAGGATGTACTGTACTGTCAGCAAAAGTCCACTTGAGAAAAAGGGATACAGGTGTAGAGCAGTGAGTGACAATGCTGTACACACAGCCGGCGAATTCATGGAAAATAACACGTCAGCAAATGGGGACACCCACACAAACACACGCACACACAGTTAGGCTGACAGCCCAGTAGAGCTGTCGATGGATGCCTGTAGTGGCAGATACTGTCACGGGGGTGTGATTAGACCCCCTTTCATAATCCCCCTGCTCCATGTCCTTCCTCCACACATCATTACAGTAATACGGCAGGCTCTATTACCCCTTCAGCACCCCCCATCACAGCTCCCAACGCGGCGGTCCCAAGCAGGGTGATGATGGCATTGGGTGGAGGCAAGGCCTTCCCCAAGATCCCTTCAGCATGGCAGCTTTAATTTCATGCTTTTTAATGTCCCATCGTCCCTGGCAACCTCCTCTGCCCTGTCCAGGGTCGCATCCGCACAGACTGCCCTCTAGCTGGCCCAAAGGGCTGGGCCCAGGGGAGTGACACATTTGTTAGCTAGCTTTCTCACTTGCTCGATCTCTCTCCCTCTCTCCCTTACTCTCTCTCTCTCTCTCTTTCTCTCCCTCTCTCTTTCTCTCTCTCTCTCTCTCTCTCTCTCACTTTCTCTTTCTCTCTCTTTCGCTCTGTCTCTCTCTCTCTCAGACTAGCAAAGCCGTGAAGAAAAATAATGAAAATAATAAAAACCTAACATTCAGGGTGGTTATGCTTCTTCACATTAGCCACGAGAGGTTTTGGTTAACCTCATAAGGATGAAGCATTTGCATTCATGTTTTCCAAACTGTATGTTTTAAAACCGTTGGCTATCAACTGACGAGTGTTGTTCCTGCACTAGACACAAGCCCCTCACCAACTCTCCTCCCGCCGTGAAAGCTTCTCAAACCAACCCCCTTCCCTTCCCGCCAACCCTGACGATTATTTCTCTCTCGGAGATTGTAATTCACTGCACCTCTCTCTCTCTCTCTCTCTCTCTCTCTCTCTCTCTCTCTACCCTCCATCTCTTTCCCTCTCTGTCTCATTATCTCTTCCTCTAATTCGGAGGCTCTCGTTCTCTCCTTTCTTCACTCTGTTCGTCGTCTCAATTTGGCTGAACACGTCTCATTGCATTTTTTTCTCTTCCTTTCCGCTTGCTATCCAAAGATTCCATTTAAGCATTATGCCGTCTGTATCTGGTAAGCTCTAAGAGCCAGGGAAACCGCCTGCACTTTTTGCTTCAGTTAGCAACCGCTCTCAACCGGCCTGAAAATGACCACTGCAGCAAACTTGTTGAAGCGCAGGCTTTTAAAAAGGCTTTCACCAGTTCACTAAAGAGGTCAGAACAACAGCAACATAAATCCTTACATTATCCAGGTTATATTTGTTATGTGTATGAGGATAGCTATATTTCTGGAACTAACCTCTGTCCAATTCACTCCCCGTTTACTTTTACAGCCTCTGTGTTTTATCTGTCACTTTTAAATGGACTAATGCTATGTCTTTTTACCCTCCCACATTATGGAAATAATTATGCGTGTGTGTATGTGGAGGGGGGATGGGCAATTCCATTTCAAACCGAAAATAACCTTTTATTTTTTATTCTGGTTAAAACAAAAGGGCTAATTCTGACCACAATGTGAATAGGCAGTCGAAAATCATCATAACAATGTTAACACCATGGAAGGCTAACAAGCATAGTATACAATACAGGTCTACCTCACTATTTTCAATATTTACTGTTTCCTGAGAGCATCAGATATGTCGGTAAGACAAATAAGCAAATAAAATGGAGCCACACCTGAAAGAGAGCTGAAAGAGAAGAACTGCATTTGGCTTGAAGAGGGTCTTGTTTCCTAGAGGAGAAGGGGTAACAGAATCTCTTACTGAGTGAAGTCATTGGGGTCTCCAGTGGGAGGGCATTGATCGGAGGTAAATAGAAGAGGGCAGTGCCTATCAGATGTTATATAGACACACACTCACACACACACACACACATGTTGACAGGAAATGCAGCACACATCCATACAGTACACACTTTAAATCACACACACACGCGCGCGCACACATACAAATTTGGACATAAACGCACACTCACATTCATATTCATTTGTATTCCAGTCACAATCACACTCACAAACTCACAAGCACTCAACCCCACATGCATACAAAGATAACACACACACACACACACACACATTTGCATTTAGCTCATCAACACACTCATTTTAATCCAAAACAACCCGCCTACACACATACATTCACGCACGCACACACACACACATATGCACACACTTCAATCTGACTGTCAGACAATTTGCTATCGCTCTCCAACAACTTAGCTGTGGGAATTGCTACGATCAGTTCAATGTGACAATAAAATGACAGTTAAAAATACGTCTAACATCGAAAACTGACAACCATTTTAACAATTTGTTCATTATTATGTTTTTTGGAAATGGTCCCATAAAAAATAAAGCAAGTGACATATTTAACTTCAGTTAATGGCCTAGCCAAACCATTCCATTTACCATGTTGGTTTGTGTATGTGAATTTGACTTCCCTCCCATGTGCTTAATCATGACAAATGATATCCAGTAGCAGAATACAGGCCAGGGCTATTGTTGAGCTAGTACTGTAATTGAGAGTTCCACATCATGCTTGTTGCTAGGTTACCTGCAGTTCATCAACCCCTGTACTATTTTTGTTGTCTATTTTGTTTGTTGTTGTTGTTCTTGTTATACGCATCATTGTTCAGCAGTGTACATTTATATTTCCACTACCTTGTTGCATGTCCTGTAGCACTCTTCAGACATACCGCAGGCTACTACGACACATCACTCATTTGTCCTACTGCGCATGATACGAGCAAGTGATCCTTCTCCAGGAAGGAAGGGTATGGGAGATGTTGCATCAGCTCGAGCCTGTGGCCTTGTATACTACACAAATAAATCAAATAAACACACGACATGCCACCAAAGCCAATGGTCCTTTTTCAGGGAATGAGAGGCCTTTTTTTCTGTGTTGCTTGCAGCCTGGCTCAAAGACCATCCCTGTCTTCCCCTAGCTGCTGACACTAGCGCACAAATATAGCCAGGTTAGTAAAGAGCAGGTGTCCCTTCCTGAACCGTTAGCTCACTCCTGCATTTCTCCCCATTCCCAAGCTCCAGACAACACATGTGTTGTCTGTGCAAGCCACACTCCTCTAGAAGAATTCCCTGATGGAATACATTGGCATTGTAGCCTTGTACACATCTCGTACAAATCTTGTTCGTGGGAATATCTACAGCTGTGCTTCCATGTGTGTGTGTGTGTGTGTGTGTGTGCGTGTATGTGCGTGTGTGTGTGTTTGAGAGAGGCTTTGGTACAGAGCGCCTCCAATCTCTCACACGAAACAGAGCAGGTGGTTTATCTCTCCACAACGCTGTAGAAAATATTATCTTTATGGAGAATGCATGGAATCCACACTGGGTTTATCAGTTTTTTCCTTTTTATACTGATACACCCAGAGACGATCAAGCAGGTGAGATATATGGCAGTATGAAGTATGGCCTTTGCCACTGCGAGAAGGTACTGAACGCTATTGTGTGATGAGATGGGGACTGGGCCAAGGTGACCCTTTGGTAATATATGGGCTATGGCTGCCAAGGCCTCCCAGGAAGACATTTGTCTTCACTGTCCCCAAAGTGTAAGGTTACTGGAAAATCAGGTTATCAGTCTACTCTTTTGGCAGGAATGGCATGAAAACACAGATTATCTTCTCAATATAGCTCTCTGTTACAGTAACAAACACAGGCGCGTTCAAGCGGATGCATACAAGGGATACTGTAATGCGTGAGAGGACATTTTATTGACGTGGAAACATTCTCTGACCTCTTACCCTAACCTTAACCATGACTGCTCTGAGTCTAGCCTGAACCATAACCCTAATGTATCACCTGACATGCTTTCTAACCCCAATATACGCCATAATGAACCCTGCGCAGCAGAAACAAATGTCAGCAATGATCCACCTTTTTAAATGCATTTGCACATCTTTTCTGTTGTACTTCTGTTTTTTGCCCAGCCAAAGAGCTCCGGAGAGTAAAATAAGACTGCAGAGCGAAGATGACAACACATCAACTGACTATGGTTTTATTAGTATGCTTCTATCACATATCATATAATAATAATAATAATAATAATAATAATAATAGGGAATAGGGAAGTACTACTGCAGCAACCACCTACTCCTACTATACTTGAGCTTGTGAGTTACTGATTAGCAGATATGTGTGTCTGGCTGCTTGAGTGCGTGCATGTGTGCGTGCGTGTGTATGCATTCATGTGTGTGTGTGTGAGTCTAGTCGTATATGCACACGGCTGAGAATCATAATAGTGTGAATTATGCGCTCATACCTGGGGATTTGCAAATGAAAGAGTGCTGTGTTATGGAGTAAGGACCGGACCCGCCCGGCATCCGTGTCTCTGTGTGAAAGCGCTGCCGCCACCGCCGCGCGGGAGCGTGTGACCCGCCATGCACAGCGCACGTAGGCAGCGCACGTAGAAAGAGCACGTAGGCGAGAGCGGGGGTGACAAATGTACAGCATTAGCGGAGAGGCGGCCTGGGCACGGTGCAAAGCCTGTGAGGGGCGGGATAAAGGCACTGGCATCCCTCTCTCTTTTGCCTCTGGACATGTGTTCCAACCCACATATTTAATACTTGCCTTTCGTGTTAACGGACCTTTGTGCCGGCAGAGCAGGGGTTAATGCATTGAGCTCCATATCCTGCAATTCACAATCCTGGATTAAGGTGTTTAACCATACAGATATATATGTGCATCATAACTACACATTGGTTTGTTTAGTTACTACAGCGCGGTCAGATATGAGCAAGGTCTGCCCTTCAGGTCCTAACAAGGTAGAGATGTAAAACATATGTTCAGCTACAGTACCTCAACAAATATGCATGTATTACAGCCACTGGTGCATTCCAATGATAACGCGTCATCAGTGGTTCCTCTAATGCTGCCGTGTAGCTCCATGATGAACTTTGTGGGGGGGGGGGGGGGAAGAAATGCCTAGCATCTATTTCAGAGGAATCCTAACCTGCACTGCAACCTCTTCATCATGACGCTGTCTAAAAGGCCACCGGGTTCGGCAGGGATCGCTGACTGAGAAAGATGTAAAAGGTGTAAGCCATGGTGGGCTTAGAAATGGAAATAAGCCCTTGGCAAGCCAGGGCTAAAGGTAAACCAACTAAATAAAGAAGGAAGCCGGCCGATGGGCAACTGACCGTATTAGTATGTCTGCAGACAGCCTGCTGTGTCAGTTGCCCAGGCAGGTGTGTGTGCGTGTGTGTACGTGCGTGCGTGTACGTGTGTGTGTGTGTGTGTTTCCCAGGGGAGAGAATGTTTATCACTTGGTAAACTTGTGGTTTGTTTATGTATGGAAGCTTGGATGACATAAACACATACACATAACATACACAGACATGCATGCACACAAGCACATCACTGACACACTAAGAAATTGTAGTTGTTTCCTCTTTGACTCAGCCAATTACATTTTATTTATAGAAGAAAGGGGAAGTGCTCAACCTGTCATTAAATATGAATCATTACAGAAAAATGAACAGGCACTTACTTAAATAGCTTCTCAAAAACGCAAGAAATATGTCTATAATTGCCACCAATGAAGTCTACGTTGTATGACATACATTATCAATGACTGGTGTCAAAAATGACATTGAAAGACAAAATAATAGAAAAATACACACAATTAAATGAAAACGTGTGGAAAATGTATGTTTAAAGATCGCCTCAAAGAGGAAATAGCAAATATTGTTGTTTATTGTAACTGACCAATAACCTGTAGGCTTGACCACCACACCTCACCTTGAGCCAAGGGTGTCAGATGTGGTTGTCATCTAGAAAGTGGGACATGGATAGCTCTGAAGATGGGGAATAACCCTATAAGAGGCTTGTGGGGAAATCCTATTAAGCACAGCGACATGACATCTGCTCCTCCCCACTTCTGCAAAGGAAACTTGGATGTGCTGACCTGTGTCTGTGCTGCAGATGCCTGAATCATTTCTGGTCACAATGTCCCACAAATCAGGGAGGCCTCTGGGAACTCCTTGAATGGAGCCAGGGATGGGATTTAGTGAGTGTCAGTTGAGATTTAGAGAATAATCTATAGAGTCTACATAGTCTGGGATCCTGGAACAAGACCCTGCGTCCGTCCCTGAGTATGTGTAATACAAAGAATACAACAATGATTTACAATTGTTTAGTTACATTTAGAATTGAGTAGGTTAGCTTAGCATATTTTAGAATATCATACAGTACAGTAGCATGATATAGACCATAGTGAAAAGTATTGGCATTATACAGTATCTCTGGACCCAGGGTAGAGCTGTTCATCAGTCCAATTTGATATTGTGAAAACAAAACAATGGAACATCAAGCTATCCTTTCAGATGCCTTAATATCTAATAGCCAACCCCTTCCCTATTGGGAGACGTGGATGCACTGTGAACACACAATCATAATAAGCTTTATTTACTCCATAAACACTATTATGTAAATTGTCTTTGAGAAGCCAATACCCAAGATAGTAGGTGGAGGGTGTGGGGAAAAGGAGGGGGAGGGGGGTGGAGGGGGGCAGGCAGGTAGATTGTGTATTTGATTGGTCTATCATGAGGTTATGGGAGGGGATGAAGTGACTCGGAACAAATAGAATGGCTGGCTCAATGTCATCCATGTCTGCGGTAATTGAGCCAATGACATATTGATCTTTGGGTTAATGAAGACAAAGCACACATGAGAAGGGATGTTTAAATTCACCATGGTAATCCCACGGAATCCTAGAATGAATGTTAACGCATTCAAGTGTGCTTGTGCGGAGTAAATATTCAATTTTAGATAAACATTAGAGAGGTGCGAATGGGAACAGCCTAATTAGAGCAACTGCAAATGAGCACATGTTGATTATGTACAAATCTACATAATAGGAAGCAGCAGAAGATGCTGCTCAGATGATGAAGCGCTTCACAGGCTTAACCCACAGAACGCTTTAAAACACTCCAAGGCGATCAAACCCCAAGAAGACCTTCCACTGTCTAGCGCGCTGCTAGCCAACGAATGATTCAGGTTAGCGGCCCAGACCTGATGGTTTGTCCCTGTGTCACAAAGCATTGTTGCTCACGAAGCTCCCAACAGCGGGGTGATGATGAGGCAGCGCTGAGTCACGAGGGCGTCCGCTCCTGCCGCTTTCAGCGGGGATCAGAGCGTGACTTGCTCCCATCCCGAACACGGGTCCTAGCACGGCCGTGACCTTCACAGGCCACAAATCCTGCAAGTGTCACCAGTCATTAACCAGAGCAATATGTCGCACGTCCTTCTCTCGGTTGCCTAGACCACGATTGGTCTAGGGAGAAGGAGAGAGAGAGAGAGAGGGAGAGAGAGAGGGATATATACTGTATATAGAGAGCAGCTGAACTCTATAGAGCTGTTTTATTGGCGATTTATTTTATAAACACATATATATCCTTTCTATCTATCACCTTTCTGTGAAAAGAGAAACATAAATAGAACTGCGTTCTCAAATGAAGCATTTTTGTTTTCAAGGAAAATAACCCTGAATTCAACACGTTAAAGAACTCCTGACCTCCATGTCCGTGGATGCTATGTTGAAATAAGGAGATGGCGTTTGTGAGATTATTGATTTGACTCTGCCCACCTTGTGAGAGCAAATACATGTTGAGTGCCATGTCTGATCTAGACAACAGTCCCCGGGGCTCCCATGAAGAGGAGAGCAAGGTCCAAATGTTGGCTGCACTTCATTGAACAGATATGAGGGTATAAACAGTCCACATCACACCACTTGTGAGCAACCAAGGCGGACTAACAAACAGGCATACTTTATCACAAAAACATTATTTGCCTACTGCATGTACTACTGTACGAAATGATGTCAGTTTGACAACTGATACTGACATGAACTCCTTAATACTTACTATTATATTCATTTAATAGCCAAACAAAGGCCATTCAATATTTTATGGTCAGTCACTGAATTACTACACTTACATTTGGCCAATGAAGCAACGTTCCATCAATGTCGGCCTTCTTCCGAGCAACAATAGAACAATATCGGTTCTAATATCAGTGGTGTGCAGTGCATAAGCTGAGAGCCCCTTCAGATCAGCCCATGACAAACCCTCCCCATGTTACCTATTGTGTGGCATATAGGCCTGTGTGGTCAATATAATATAATAAAAAAAACATTGAATGTTTCTCAAGTAGTAGTGCTTTAACTAACACACAAACACGCACAATAGCTAAATCAGCTCCTGATGAATCAGAACAGGAATCAACGGTGGTGTATTAACCTAAATAAGCTATACGGTATAAGACTTTGATGTTTTTCCCTCGCCCTGGAGCAAAGGGGCGCTATAGCAAGGTATGCGCCTCGTGTGGTGAACGAATAAAGAAAGCCCATGTGGGATAAAGACAGACATGCTTAGTTCTTTCTTTTGATTACCCCAAGTTGTGTTTTTGTTTAAAGAACACTACAGGTGCAACAATCCATAACCCCTTCTCTCAAGGTGCAGCCTATAAATCCTGCCCCCTTCATCAATATGAAACCACTGCAGGACCCTTGAAGTTTTCAGGAGACGGGGCTCATATGAGCACTGTACGCCTGAGCAGTTTTTATTGGCTATCAAAGACTTTCCTTTGACGGGCGAAGCCGTAAGAAGTATACTTTTATATAAAAGGGTTAAAAAGGCCTTTTTTTATCAAATAGTTTCATAAAATATGAATAGCTTATTCTTTTTTTATTAATCTTTGTCACTCCTTTTCTGAAGGGATTGAAGGGCCTTATGTAACATTACTGCCTGATATGTACTGTACTGGATATGAATGGGCACATATGAGACCTCTGTGGTTGTCATATGACAAATATCACATTGCGATTCGCTAACCACTACTGTAAAGAAGGAGCTTTCTGTGTCCAGTATAGCTGTCAGAAAAAACAATATATCAAACATTTTGCTTCCTTCCTTTTATTTACTTCCTCTGTGGCAATATTACCACCAGCAGATATTGGTATAATATTAGCTCTCGTGCTGACATACTGTAGGGAGATAGATAGGCATGACAGGCACACCGTGGAAGGATAACGGCAAGCTGTGGCTGATGTGGTGACGTTGTTTCAGTTTTTCATGAATAAATAAGAATACAAATATGCTTCATATGTTTTCTGTCCTTTCATAATTGTACATTAGCGATTGTTGACAGCCTATTGACAGCCTACATTTCCTCTACCGCTCTACGTGCGTTTACACCATAGAACGAGGTTTACACCTGTGTTGGATCGTCTAAAAGTATGTCATAAACAGCCCAACGAAACATGACATAATTGCAGTGCAAATAAAGCTTTAACCACATTTCATAACGGGGTGTAAAATAGGTCTATTCTTCCTATTCAAAGCTCTATTATTTAGCGACGTGAATATGCAGTACCACGCTTTCATTTCATGTTAAATGCACATATTTGCCCTGAGAACTTGATTGAATTCCCATAATTTTGTCACTGTAAAAGTAGCTTCTAATTAATACCTGTGAGCAAATACAGACTCTCTCTTTGTCTCAGCAGGGTCAAACCACTTAAACAACGTGAAACATTTAGCATTATGTTATCGCCTGGAAACACTTTTTTGTGATTATTTTCACTAAACAGATATATCCCCCCCCCATTTTTCCATCTGTCAGCTTTATTCAAACCAACATTGTTATCAAACTGCCATGTGCCAACCAGGACTTCAAGAGGGAGAAAGAGAGACAGCGTGTCAAAGAGGGACAGGGAACGAGGAAAAGAGAAGGAGATTGAAGGTGTGTGTGTGTGTGTGTGAGGGGTTATATATTTGTATATATGGCCCCGAGTGCACATAGGCAGTTCAAAGCAACTCGACTGTCAAAAGTCACACTGTTCTCCTCTCGCAGATCAGTTAGGTCACCAGCTGGTTCCGCTCACGCAAAACGGGATTTCATTCGGCTGGGGCCCGCCGTGACAGTGGCGATGACAGCTCTGTTTCCATGGAAACACATTTGTCACTGCCATGGCAGGCGTAGCCAACAAGATGGAGGGGGTATTGCCGGGGACCAGCGGGAAAATTAATCACACTAATGATGATTCAAAGCCATCCCCAAAGCAGAACAAGAAAATCAGTGCTGCCCCGCCCCCTACGAAACTGAAGCTTTGGCGGTTGGTGTGGGGCTTTCTGCAGATACAACAACACATGCATAGCTTGTTGAGTGAACTGGAGGTGGCAGGCTACCGCCAGATAGCAAGACAGACAACAGGGAAAGGTAATTAGATCCCCTGCACAGAGCCATGGTGGTATTGCCACTGTATACTGGTGGCATGTGGTATATTCAATGCCACAGCAACTAATATCTTCATGGGTGCTGTACTGTGTCAGACCAGTACGAGGGTAAACAACATAGATGCTGTGTGTGTGTATGTGTAAGAGACGTCACCCGTACGTGCAGGTTTATTGTCCCCATAGGCAACATTATACAGGCAGGAGCTTAAGGTGCTGCCATTAGGTCAATACTCTTGACAAACGATGGCCGTCTCTCACGGTTTGCTTACATTCTCATCATTAAAATCTTACATACTAAAAACCACCACCAACAATAAGAACGTCATTTGATTATATACTTTCTATTGACTTCTTAATTAAGTATTTTCCTTTTTATCTTTAGAAGTGCATTGTGACCTCCATGTAGAAACTCAATTGTCCACAAGGGCTATATGCATTTTGCCTGTGGGGCTAATTCTAATAACCAAGCGTATGAGAGGGCCAAACATGTAATCCCATTATCTTAATTTGATGTTATCCATTCACTTCTAAACTTGGCAGTTGCTCGGATTGGTTTGTTTACCATCATCCGCCTTGCAGTAGCCCTTAAAGGGTGAGATGCCATCTTAATTCACATCTGACAGAAAGGGGTCTTCAATGTAATTTTGATGGCACTCCAATTTGCCTGCCGTAATCAACAGGGAGAATTCCACCGCCATTGTCCTATTGTATCATATTTCCCCTTAAAAGCCCTTCACTGGATTGTGAGCGCAGGGGCTTTTATTATGTCATTGTGTGAAAGTTACACTAGAATTTCAGATTAGTGAGCTGTCAATGTACGAGAAACAATAACAACATCAACAGAGTACAGTACAGTATATAATCACACTATTTCTTCTGTGGTATTGTAACAACATGGTACAGTATGTGAGATTGTGGCAATAGTATTTTGTATCTAAGGTGTTATCATGAGAGCAGTAAAATAAATGATTCAGTGAAAGCCACTGTGCTGGCCATCTGCGTAGGAGCTACCATTCTCTAGAATGTTCCATTCACATATTCTAGTTCACTCTTTTGTACCGCTGACCTTGCCCCACACCATATGGCTTGGCTGTACACATTCTGTGGTGCTCCTGGTTCGGACGATGAGGAGAAGAACTGGCTTGTGTGTGTGTGTGTGGGATGGGGTGTACTTTAGAGTCCTCGGCCAATCCTTCTTAGCTCTCACTCCACTTTCCCAGGCCCATTTCCCAGAAGGCTGTTCTTTCGTGGTAACGTCCGGGCTCTCCACATTCCTCCATTTGGTCTTGGTGAGCGCTAGCTTGCAACACCGCTGGGAGGGCGGTGCCGTGGCCCCACTCCAGTGGCCGGGCCCTGCCAGGATCCGCAAGCCTTTCCAGTTACCGTGGCAATGCCAGGGCCAATAAGAGAGGCGGAGGAGGTGGAAATTAAGGAAGGAGTGGAGGCATTCTGGGATAACTTTGTTGTGACCTGTATCCTTCCGTTCTGCTCTGAAGGCCTCAATATGAAAACAACCCAATTACCGCTGACCCCTGAACCACCTCCAAAAACACAGCAGCAGTTACTAATTAAAACAGAAAGGGCCGCTATTCCACTTTTTGCTCTGCGTGACATGGTTCACGCGCGTGTGTGATAAATAATTTGTGTGATGGAAGGGGGTTGTGACAGCGTGCGTGTGCACAGGTGTGCATTATACTGAGTCAGCGATAAAAGTGTGCATGCGTCAGGTCATATTTGTCATCGTAGCATATAGGCCTATAGCATAAAAATACACAGTATGAAGGGTAAACAACATATAAATGCATAAATTAACTAATTAACAAGTAAAAAAAATTTACTCTTTGTGGAATTTCCAAGAAGTTTCCGGTCCCAGGCGCATTTAAGTGTAGCCTATGTTTTTCGGTGCAGACACAAACGTCCGTCACCTCACATTCATTATGTTTTGCATTTGGTCTGAGATACATGCATGACAAGGCTCCCTCTTTTACACAAAGCAAGGTTGAAGTGGGAGCAGAGCTCCTTCCAAACAGCCTGCTGGTGTCCCACCACCAGCCAGGCCCTGGGGTCCTGAGGCAACGAGTCATCATCCCAGCAATGTGTCTGGCAGCGACAGGAGCTTCCAATCCAATCTCTTTTTCATTCAATTATCATCTCCTTCAACAGGCCTCAGTGCCGCGGTGCCCTGGAGACCTGCGCAGGCTCCACTGTAGCTAGCTTATTTGGTCTGCATCGTTAGCAGCAGCTCCTGGACTGGATCCCTTCCTTACTTCAAACTCGCAGAACCAGACCTGTGATTCTGTGGAACAAGAGCTCGTTGCGATGTGTTAATGAAATGAAAACAGCGATTGAAAAAGTATTATTAAGACAAAACACCTAATGTAGCCTACAGTATAACGGTGTATGGAGTATGGAGTATGGGTAATACTAATGGCACAATAATGGGATTTGTTGATATTGACATCAGGCTACTTTAGATTCGTTGTCAATGCATGCTAATAATAAATGATTATCTTGATATTGAATGATCTATTATCATTATTATTATCTTATTATTACACAGCTATGAAATAGGTTGAGAATGAGGATTTAAAACATGCTACTAGCTACCTGAGAAGAATATAACTTCACCTTTAAACAAGAGACTGTATCGGCGGTTTGCAAATGCTACCATTGCACAATAATTTACAAAAGTGTACTGTAGGTCAATTCACATGTCCAGTTTTCATCTCTGACCAGTGGTTACCTTTATGTCTATCTGTCATTTGTATTTGCAATGGTTTATTGATATTAGATAGTAATCATCATAATAATCACCATCTGAATGGTTTAATTATGCATAATATAGCTTAGAAATATTTTATATTTCATGTGATTATAATAATGGGTCCCAAGCTATGAACAACGTCTATATGGGGTCAGGAGTCAAAAGCCACTGGCTTCAGTATTTGCCTTTTGTTTTTATAATCTATTTCAGCCCAGCATCACCTTTCTGTCTCTGCACCCTAAAGAAAGCTAGGAATAGGTCTCTGTCAGCAGATAGTTGACCACTTGACTTGGAATGCAGCAGGTCACAGTAGGGACGCTTCACAAAGTGAATCAGCTGCTGAATCAGTGGCATCAGCAAGAGCACGGCTTCAGTGTCAGAGTTTCAGACTTCTTGTAAGTCATTTTGCTTCCGTTTAGGCGTAAAACACACACACACACACGCACGCACGTACACACACACACGCACGCGCGCACGCACGCACGCACGCACGCACACATTTGCGGGCACATGAGATGATTTGTTAATGATTCCCACGACGAGGCGTAATCTAAAACTAAACCATCAACCTGTTGAGCACAAAGGAAAAGAGAGAGAGAGAGAGAGAGAGAGAGAGAGAGAGAGAGAGGATGAGAGATGGATTGAGCGACTCTCACCTCACATCCCGCCTTGAGGAAGTCAGCTATCT
>JAODUH010085947.1:0-14870 GCA_027564835.1 Typhlichthys subterraneus
TATAAATGGACAAACCCTCTGTGACGTCACCATAGACTGTATATATAAATGGACAGACCCTCTGTGACGTCACCATATACTGTATATATAAAGAGATAAGCTATAGAGCCCAAAAGTGTTTTTTGAACCAAGCTGTACATTATATAGCAGGCTGTTTATTTTTGCAGGAAAGTCAGACATTTTAACCATGGGGGTTGACTCCCAGCCAGCCTCAAGTGGCCATTCGATGAACTGCAGGGTTTGGAACTTGCATCGGATGTAGCATAACCACACTGCGCTATTGAGTTTAAACGGTTATTTTTAAACTTTAACTCTTAATTCTCGACGCACGGATGCTGGACTATCTTCGTATCTGTTTAGAAATGTTTGCGGCAAACTCAAGTAGATGGAAAACAGTTTGAACAAGTTTGTGAATGTTCACCATTTGACAGCTCTTCGACTATAGCCTTTGCATGGCTGTTTATCCATACGCCCAACCTTATGACTTCACTTTTTACTTCGCTAACAATTAAATCATTTGAATCTCCAGGCTGTATGTCGAACGTCACATCACCAACCAGGAAAACGGTACTCATGGCTTCCAGTCATTAGAGAAAGTGGTGACTAAATCAGTTTAAAGCAATCTGACAGCGTAATATGCACTTCTGGGTAATCAGAGAACATAGTGCACAAAGTGCTCAGTTTGAAAAATAATTATTACTGATAACCGATGCTGTACAGTTAACAGCTTGATCAGGCAGGCTATGTTGCTTCGGATTGTTTACATATATTTATACTGGACAACAAACGAACAGTTTCCTGTTGGCTATTTTTAGCTGGATGTTCAAAACTGTAACCTCCTCTGGACTAGCCGCTATACAGTAGCATATTAGCCATGTTATCTTATACAGGTTATAGTCCTCAGCATAACACAGCTTGTCTATTTCTCTTTCGTCCAAAATCAAACGTGCCTTGCTGGTGAGCATGTCTGTTAAATACAAACACACAGCAGAGAATAGATTACGTATGATTATATGTTGATTTAAGTATATATTTATTTTACCATGCAAAGGTTTTATTTTTTTAACTGTTTAACTGCGTATTAATTGTTCACAATTCGATGGACATTGATAACTTCTGTTTTTGGTAGTTCCTGGAGGCATCTTAAATAAAATAATGCTGATTTTAGCTCGTAGAGCACCTAACCGGAAGCCATGCATAGAGACAGAATGCGAAAATTGGTTGCGCATGAAGTCTATAACAGAAAAACACACAGTTGAATTTCTGTCAGATCCAAAAAACACTATTGTTATTAAAAGGGGCGGTGCTTTGGATGGGTCAATTGCATTTAGTAATTTACATTACTTTATTTACTCAAAGGTACATATTGAGGATGATTAACAATATTCCCAGATGATGAAAGGGGTTTTCTGCTGCATAATATACAGTATTTCAGTATATATATTATACTGTATATCATATATATCAGGAGTAATACTTCATCAGCTTTAGCTAACTAGCATTACATTTGTATACATTTCTCCTCCTTTCTGGCGATCATAGATTGGTGTTTGTCAGCTGTACTTTCGCTGAAAACTCTCCCAACTATCTCATTATCTTCTCCTCCCACCTATTTCTTTTTCCTCTCCTTCACGTTTTTTTCAAAGGTCCTGCTCGTTGAATATGAATTAATGGCAATGTGAAAATCGCACTCACCCACCAATAAAAGGCTCATGAATGTCATTTATTTCTTGGATAAAGTATGTGCTTTCGGAGATCTTTGAGAATGGATCAGTGGGACCAATGGGCCAGTCTGGATTAAGGACTGTGAAGGTAACCTGACTAGACTGAAAATGGGCCACAGGCTGAACAAATAAATTGGACTGCAGTGTTTCCATTTTGAATTTGTTAGTCTGTGTATATTTTCACGGTGTCGTAAGGGACCTGAAATGGTCTCTGTCACTGTCAGAGTACGTGAGCGGAGCGAAACTGTGAGAAAACCCACTCATCCCAAAGTCTCCTCCTTTTCAAGTCTTTCACATCACTCCGCTCAAAACCGCTCTTCCCTCAAAGGAAACAAATTCGCTCCATTCATTTTTGTATAGTTATAATTCAAACAAAGCCGTACAATTTTGTGATGATGTAAGCCTATCATGTATGTTGAGCAGGCTGTTCGAATTTTAGTAGAATGTAACAGTGTAGTTTATTATATATTTTTAATTATTTATTTATTTATTTATTTATTTATTTATTTAGTTTATTAACTGGGATGAGAATAGATTGGATGAGAAATGGGTGAGAATAGGCCTACAGTAGCCTATCATTTCAAATAGACTTCAGATCTAGCCTGCCTTTTACCAAAATATAGCCTGTAGTCTACACTCAAACAGTCATTGCAGCTAGTTCACTTCAGGTCACGTCCAGCCTTCCCTAGGCTGGACATACAGTTGTAAGTTAGTGTAAGTATATATGGCCGTCAATCTCTATTTTAGGACTTAGATGCATTTTATAAACCTGCTGCTGATAGTGTGGCCTGGGTAGGTTAGACATCACTGATGCTTGACAGTAGACCTACGTGTGTAAATTAATTGAATTGGATTAGCCCCACGGATCGGTTACAACTGTTCAATTGTCACCGATACCGATTAAGATATTTAAGTCAATAACAGACCAATTGCCGATCTCAGTATAGTATCGGTGCCATCCCTAATTATTATTATTATTATTTTTATTATTATTATTATTAGACATTATTATTTATACATCGTAAAATTATTTGTTCTCATGCAACTCTTGGAGTCAGTTGAATCACATAATTCTAACTTCTCACCTCTACACCTAACCCACCAACACTCACACACACATCATCATGCATCGACACACACACACACACACACACACACAGGGCGTAGGTGGGTTTGGCACAGGCTGCTGTTCTCTGCAGCCAGGCAGGGAGATGTGTTTGTGTGTGTGTGTGTGTGTGTGTGTGTGTGCGTGTGGGCTTGTAACGCCATGTTAACTGAAAATGTTGTTAAACCTGCCGTTTCTGTCAGCGCTAACATAGTGGCTGTCAACTGGGTGTGGGAAAACCCTTGGACCCCCCCCCACACAAACACACACACAACCCACCTAACAACCGCACCACTCCCTCTGGATCTTAGCCCCACCCTTCCCCAAACATTGGACACACATTGCCAAGGCTGAGTTAGTGCTGTGTGGTGGGGTCTGCACCACTGTCTGTGTGCATTCAGTAGGATGCTAGCCACCTACTGTAGCAACAGCATCATTGTCAACACATGTCAACAGGCATGACTGATTGTCTGAAGCCGAGCCAACGTCTATTGCCTTTGAACCACTAGTCCATCTGCTTGAGTCTCTTGACTTGTCAACTCCCATATGAATGTCATCCAGCCTGGTAGCAATGGAAGCAGTGGTCTCTGTGACACCACATTAAGTCTTCCCCATGCACTTGCTAGCTAGCTAGCTGTGCATGCGTGTGTGTGTGTGTGTGTGTGTGTGTGTGTCTGTGTGTGTGCGTCAGTGCGTGAGTGTGTGTTGGTGTGTATGATAGTGTTTTGGCGTGTGTGTGTGTGTTGGAGTGTGTGTGTGTGTGTGTGTGTGTGTGTGTCTGTGTTTGTGCGTCAGTGCGTGAGTGTGTGTTGGTGTGTATGATAGTGTTTTGGCGTGTGTGTGTGTGTGTTGGAGTGTGTGTGTGCGTGTTGGAGTGTGTGTGTGCGTGTTTGTGAGTGTGTGTGTGTGTGTGTGTGTGTGTGTGTGTGTGTGTGCAGCCTGGTAGCAACACACAGGTCTGGAGCTGCACTCCCCGGCTAGCAGCCATTAGCTCTGGCCCGCTAGCCGCATCTCCCCGCCAGTTACTACGGCGCCCAGCGGAGAGAGACATCTGGCTCCGGGTCGCCAGGGCAACGCAGCTAGGCAGCTCAAGATCTGGACAGTGGCCTTGCGTGTGTGCATGCGAACGCTGTGCGTATAGGCTAACAGCTGTGGTAGGTTTTACCACCATGCTGGGTCGTGACAGATGTGTGGCCCAGCTCTCTGCTGCCCCCAGAGGACAACAGCTTTAATAGCATATGTTATGAATGCCGACTTCTGACACAGATGTTTAGTTAGCCGTTAATACAAACACACACACACATGCACAGGGGCGCTCAGGGAAGCTAATTAGCAACGGCGGCGACTAACGAGCTAGCGTTAGCTAGACAGGTCGGGAAGGGCTTCATTTCCCGACACAAACTTTGACTGACAGGGCTTCTGAAAAAGACCATTAAAAAGCTACGTGCTTATTCAAAATGCTAGAGCTCTTTCAAGGGCCAAAATGAACAGGCCTACACTTAAAGTCACTACACAATGGCTTCTGGTAAGTCGTAGAATTGATTTTAAGGCATTGCTGCTTGTATATAAATCATTATATGGAGTGGGACCAAAAAAATATATCTCAGAAATGAATAGGGACTGTCTAGGCCTCTTAGGTCGCTAGGGAGTGGTTGCTAGGGAGTGGTCTGCTAGTATGACCTCTGAGAACCAGACATGGCGAACCAGCTATTATTCATTATGCTGTACATCGCTGGGACAACTCAATGATGACCTAGAGGTGCCTGGACATCTTTTAGACAAATGTAGACTCAAGTATAACTGTTTTCAACGTAACTAAATGGGTACTGCAATTTGGCACTTTTAACGAACCTTATTATACATCTATTTTTCTCTGTTGTATTCAATTGACCAATCCAAAGCCCCACCTCATTTCACCTGTCCGCCAATAACAATTAATTAATCCGACAGAAACTCTGTCAACTGTCTGTTTTCCTGTAATAGCCTACTGTGCTGTTTTGTCAAGCCTATTTACAGTAACTCGGTGAGACAAGTGTAAGGAGTGGGGCTTGGGATCTGTCGGCTGTATTTCCTATTTCAACAAATGTCTTTGTTCCGTACTTTGTGAAGCACTGTGAAATGTGCTGTCTTGCCTCGGCAGGACAAGCTGCTGACCGAGACCTTGACAATGGCGAGTGCATCTGCTAATGGCCGGTCCAGCCATAGATTTATTGCCCCCCGATCTACCTGACCCCACCCAGGTGCCAGAAAACGGATGCTGCCGCTCGGCATTCTGGGAAGCCGTTCCCAGAAAACCGCCTTCCAGAAAGCCGGGGCTAATTGACGCTCCGCTAATAAACTGGCGTCGGTGCGCAGGGAATACGAAAACAAGTAAGTGCCTTAATGTGAACATAACAGCTCTTAGGTTCTGTGCTGGTGAAGACGTTGTGGTATTATATTTATTCCCTGCGTCATCATTCTAGCTGTGTAGTCTTTTGTCATGTGTTAATTGTAATTGTACAGCTCATGCCTGTGGCAGCTAAACCACCTCTCAATAATGTATGTATTTATGAGTAAGTGTTAAGCCCCTAATATAATCTGTGACCTTATTTTATCATACATCTTGTTGATGCTATGAGTTCGCATTAGAGACACAAACAGGTAACGGCCAAACGTCTCCCCAGGGGGCCGTGATCAACAGAGAAGAGAGTGGATGAGCCTGCAGGTCTAGAACACATCGTCACTATGTTATCATTACAGCACAGTAGGGTAGTGCCTGTAATGAGCGCAACGGAATGACCAATTACAGCAGTGAGTCTGGTGTCGTGCTGCAGATCAACATTGGCAACGACCTCATGTACCACCCCCCCACCACCCCAGAGCCAAGGAGAGGTCTGGGAAACTGCCGTTAACCCCACCTCTCTCTCCCTCTCTCTCTCTCTCTCACACACACACACGGCTTGTACAAAATGTATGAACCCCACAGAACAGATACGCGAGAGGAGGGGAGAGGAGAGGAGAGAGAGAGAGAGAGGGAGAGAGAGAGAGAGAGAGAGAGAGAGAGAGGGAGAGTGTGAACAGGAATCCATTATAACATCCAGTAAGCTCTCTCCCAGACTCAATAGTGATGTCCCTTGACACGCACACACACACACACACACACACACACACACACACATGCACGTCCCTTAAGAATCACTAGAGCAATTCTGTGTATTGATTCTGATGGAAAGCTGTGCTTCGTCTGAGAAAGACTCACTTAAAACAGAGTGGACTATGCTTTAACGGACAACACACACACACGCACACATGCACACACACTGTGTTTGTAGTGACCGGAGAGAAAAAGAGAAAATGAGGCAGTAGATGGTTGTGTGTTTGTGTGTGTGTGTGTGTGTGTAAGTGCCTTCGTGTTAAGCGGTGTCACTGCCATTTGAACAAGAGCCTGTGACATTTGACAGGAGAGAATGGCAGTCATAGGCAAACATGAACAAATACACAGGAACAGAAAGACTAGCATCTCCACACTGGTGACATTTCAGTGTGGAGCCTGGGTAGTGATCGGGGGGTGTTAAGAGAGTTGTGCGATCAGGAGAAGAGTTCTCCCTTGTAAGCAGTTTAGAAACAGCTGCTGCCTGCTACAGTACTGTAGCTCTAAGCCACAATGGCACAGAGTTCCCTTTGAAACATGCCAGCATAGGTACAGAAGTCCTAAACATGTTTCTGTTCCAAAGGATTATTATAACTTAACCTGGAGCAGATACCAGATCAATATAACTGTAACATGGGTACTGCCTCCACTGCAGCAGATACATCTTAGTACTTCTACTACAGCAGATACATGTTAGTACTTCTACTACAAAATATATATGTTAGTACTTCTACTGCAGTAGATACATGTTAGTACTTCTACTACAGTAGATACATGTTAGTACTTCTACTAAAAAATATACATGTTAGTACTTCTACTGCAGCAGATATATGGTAGTACTTCTACTACATCAGATACATGTTAGTACTTCTACTGCAGCAGATACATGTTAGTACTTCTACTACAACAAATACATGTTAGTACTTCTACTACATCAGATACATGTTAGTACTTCTACTACAACAGATACATGTTAGTACTTCTATTACATCAGGTACATGCTAGTACTTCTACTGAAGCAGATCAGCACACATATTATCTGTTATACAAGGTCAACTACATCTATTCACTTCCTCAACATTATTCTGTATGACTGAAGTCTTCCGAGTGACCTTTATATCTTATGGAAATAAAAAATTAAATAAAAAATTTAAAAATAAAAAATTAAAAATATATATAGTCCAATCTGATTAAAGCCAGCAAAGCCAGCAAATGAGCAGTTTGGTTTTACCATCTTACTTAAGGACATAGGGTGACCATGGTTGGAAATAAACTACTATGAACAGAACTCAAACTGTCATGGTGTTTGAATATGATCATGACGATACAACAAATTGACAAAGCTCACACACGCAAAGCTTGACAAAGATAGAAATCTCAATCTTGTAACGCAGTAACTATTAGTTACTTGGATTAGTAATTGTAATATTATTACTGTGTTGGAAAAAGTGTTACACGACAGGTTACAGAAAAAAGTAATGATATTACAGTAACTAGTTACTAGTAACAGTAACACTGTAAATTAATAGTATTTTCATTTTTATCAAAAATTGGTATACTAAATGTCAGTGTGATGACTTACTTGCGGTAAGAAGGCTAAAGGGTTAAACAAACGTTTAGTAAGCCTGTAATCTCATTTACGGTATTTATTTATTTATTTTGTTTTATTTAATTAATATGATTTCAAATGTATTAATTAAAATGTGCAATTAATTGTATCCTGGCGTTGTGCCTATATGCTGACAGTCTGATACATACAGTATATACCCCTAACAAATCTTATAGATTAATAACTGGTCACAACATTTTACGCTGTAGCTCTTGTTGACTTAGCATTCTCACAGCTCACATTAAGAGTGTTAACTCTTCATCACGGGAGCAAAATGATCTGTCTCCTTATGAAATGTATTTTACTGCACTTCTATCTGGTGTTTTGTTTATTTCTGCGTGTGCAGTAAGTAAACTGAAACAGTGTTTTGCTACCTCGTGATGGAGGTACCACCTGATCTCTGTCACCTAGAGCCGTCTCTGAGACAGATGTGTGAGGCAAATATTGTTCTGGAGGTCCTTTAATGAAAGCTCCAAAAATAGTCCTGTCATTATTGTTCTATTGGGTTTTTGACTGTGCTTCATATGCTATTTGTACAAATAGTAATTCCAGGCTACAAACATATAGCCCCCCCCCCCCCCATCACAAACACACATATACGAATAAATAAATGCAAATCAGTAAACACATTTACTTATTCATGCATTATTTTACCTTAAGTAAACCTATATGACTTTCTACCACTAGATGTCACACAAAACACATCACCATCTCAGACTAAAACAGATGCTCCAGTGGGCCACACACACACACACACACACACACACACACACACACACACACAATCATTTAAATATTAATACATTTTAAATATGATTCAGGAATTAAACTTTCAGTGTTGGTAATAAGACATAAGTCAGAAATATGAATGAAACATATCTGCCTTTAAAGATTGATTGCTATCTAACTTAAGTCTAAATAGTTTTTTAAATGTACATTTTAATGTTTTATGAACTTAGTTAGACTATTTAAAATAAAATCCAATGCCAACTTGTAAATGGGTTTCTTCACTAATATCACTGGTTTTCCAAACTTGAAATAGATTGAATCAAATAAAACTAAGAAGCCTTTATAATGTGAGACACTGACTAAAGAACAGCCAGGCATGATTTCAGAGCATTTGAGCTTCTTTAGGCAGTGTCAATCAGGCAGTGTAGTTATAGTTTTAAATTTGATATAGAAACAGTAATATACTAGCCACACGGTGAAATAAAATGGAAGCTCGTGAGCCCATCCTGATCTCGTGAGCTTCAGTTTTATTTCGGCGTGAGAATCAGTCTGGAAAGCCTCAGAATCTTTTTGAATGTGTCCGAGAAGCAACTGAACTTTCTAATCAGCATTGTGTTTAAAGCTATGTGGGCGTGGTGTTCCAATCAGCGTCGTGTTTATAGCTATGTGGGCGTGGTGTTCCAATCAGCGTCGTGTTTATAGCTATACGGGCGTGGTTTAGGTGTGCAGACCATGGTGCCAACAGCAAAAACGACCAGATGGTTTATCCAATCAACTGGCAAGTATTTTGTTGAAAGTACAGCCATTCACAAACAATCAATTTCAATGTACGGCTCCCCAGATGGACGTGTGACAACAATTCCTCTGGCATGTCAGGTTATTAATATACCCCCTTAAAGGTGGAGGTGACACATCTCCCTTCACTGCCATAGGGTGCTCCCTCAAAAGCTGTATCCCCCATATTGGACACACGTTGCGAAGACTAGGATGTTGTTGTGTGGTGCGGTGTGCACCACATTATTTGCGTTCCCATGTACAGAGCCAGTGCACCAGAGTATTTGTTCAGCGCACTGCATGGGCAGCTAGTAGAGGAGGTATTTGCTGAACCTGAAAAAAAGTGTATAACCTCTTAAAGTATACCTTTAACGCTACCATCTCAGTGCTGCCTCTAGACAAAATGACCGGCGTCCTTGTGCTAATATATCAGTGCCCCTTTCCTCTCCTCATTTAACCTGCCTAATATCGCACCAATACATCAAAACAGCCTCCTTTCAACCTTCCCTTCCGAGATGTTCCGGTTCTGTCAGGACACAGACGCACAAAGTTATTTTGGAGACGAGCGACCGCTCTGGACCAGGGCCAACAGACCTCGGCCCCCACGAGCTGCATCTGCATGCTGAGGGGCTTTGGGGAGGGAGAGTTTTGCTGCCGATTAATGGCCAGCCATTTGGATGCTATGCTCCTATTGGTCGGTGCTCAGAGTGGGCAGCACCAATCAGGAAGCAGCACTGCTTGCTGTAGTACAGTAGTGTCATAGAGGTGGTCTGTTGATCTTTCTCTCTAAAATAAACACACACAGATGCACACATGCACGCACAGTTACACACACACAGTCTCACACACACACACGCACCCACACACACACAAACACACGCACACGCACAGTTACACACACGCAGTCACACACACACACACACACACATACCTACAGACAGACACACACACACACACACACACACACAGTCACACGCAGTCACACACACACACACACAGGTACGCACACACACACACACACACAGTCACACACACACACACACAGGCAGACACATACCTACAGACAGACACACATACACAGGCACACGCAGGCGCACACACACACACACACTCACATGCGTGTGCTTGTCATGTAGTCGTGACAGCATCGGAGTAACTTCCCTGGAAATCACATCTGTCATCATTGCCTTAATGTGCATGTGCGTGAGTGTGTCTGTAAGTATGTGTGTGCCTGTGCGTGTGTGTGCGTGTCTACAGGAAATGAGAGTGTGTGTGACTGGCATGTAATTATCAGAGTGTCAGCTTGTTCTTCCTGTCAATGGACACACACACACACACACACACAGGTTCCATTGTAGTGAGACCACATGAATCCTAAAGCCTTGTTCTGACAGCCACACCACTGCATATATAATCTATGTTGCCCTTCTGACTGTTACATCCCAATGGATAAGTGGAGTTTGTGTTGTTTCTTGTCGTCCCCTACAGGTCCTCCCAGCTGGTTGGTTGTTTCTGTTTCGCCTGTACACCTGAACTGCCCATCAGGATTGGGGCTCCAATCAAGTTGCACCTGACCTGTACTTAAGCCACCGTCTCACTATTTATTTGGCATAAATGGCTTGAAAACTGCGTGAGAAGTTGAGAACACTCAGCTGAGCAAGATGCCTAACCCCCTACCCCCATAACTGCTCCTGTGGTTGGTCTTACCTTGCATCGGCGTGAGAATGGGTTTATGAATGGGTGAATGTGAGGCGCTATATAAATGCAGTCCATTTACGATGTTTGATCACTCTTAGTTTTTGACTAGTCTGATTAATCCATGGGAAATTGTTTGAGAGTATAGTTATATCTGTTTCATTCACACATCAATCTGTCACAAATTAAACTTGTGATTTTGGATGCATTGATTTGTCCATATGCAGGTTCTGTGGCTCCATGAGCAGTTCTTGAAATAGTTTGGCACAATCAATGACCATAATGGCTGCCATTATTAACCCTGCTTCATTGTCAACTTCTGTGGGAGCAAAACCACCTTAATGTTAAAGAGCAAGTGGCAGGTGGTACGATCCCTTTTGTTGATTCTCTCATTTAGAGTTAATACCTCCAGATGTACTGAACTTTAACTTCACGTTTAACTATAAAACCCTAAAATACCTTTTTTTTTAGATAGCTATGGAACCAAATTAATAATTCACTAATAACATGTCAATAAGGACATGTGTGTGTGGACAGTCATGGGCTTTACCGAAGTTAAATAGAAACAAAATCCCACGTCTAATGGGTCTAAATGCAATGTGATGTGAACAAGTAACCACTTGTTAACAAAGCCCTGCAGATAATTGACTTCCAGAGCCACACGGTGTCCCTGTGTTGGTAAGTCCAGTGTTGGTTAATGTGGTGTTACCGGAGCATCCATCACCAGGCCAACCGTCGCTAATTATTGATAATGACCATGCAGCAATTCCACTGTGCTTTATGAATAATAGAGGATCATTAAGCCGTTAGACTGAATCATCTCCATTTCTTCGACAGTTCTGCTACAGGGTGGGTAGAGAGACGGCGACATCTCTAGCACAAAACATTATGAATGAATGCACAGTAGAATCTGTTGTTCTTATGTGGGTTACTTGTATTACCATTGTTACATGTTGCATTACCATTGTTTTGAACAATGGTTTGTTTAACAATGTGTACCCTTAAAGCACAAGTGAATTGCTTTCATGTTGTCAGACTTTATAATTTACAATTAGATAATTTAGCAGACACGTTTTGACAGACGTGCTGTACACCTGTGAGTACACCTACAAATCAAATCTTGTGTACTTATGAAGCACATTTAAAAACAAGTATCAACCAAAGTATCAAACAAATACAAAGGCTAACTAACATGACATACAAATACAGGCCACAGGTTACAATTGACCTTTCACTTGTCCCACCTAGTTACTGTAACTAGGTGGGACAAAACACCATAGAAAGCTATTACAGCAGAACAGAAAGTTGACGGAAGGTTCTGTCAGAAAAAAAAAAATGCTCAACTGTTATTGGAGGACATGCAAAAAGGGGCTGGGCTTGGGAAAGGTCATTTGTCTACCAATTTATAGATTCAAATGCTAATAAAAACATGACCTTTTAAGATATGATAAAAAGGTGTCGCCAAGGACTAAGATTCGATATATTGCGATAATGTAAGCGATACTGTAATCAAGGCGATATATTGTGATTTCTTATCATTGCAATGCTAATGTGTGGCGCTGCTGCAATAAAATAACAAACACTTATGTAAATTTGCTCAGGGACTGCATATGGAAATTAGCTTCAAACTAAATCTGGTAACAAGAATATTTCCTCTCTTTTGAGGTTAATGTTTTTTGTAAATGGTCCCTTTTTTTATCAATAGTGTTTAAGAGAAGCAATACAATATCGTGCAAAGTAATATTTTAATATTTAAAAACATATAAAATAACTTTATATCACCATAACCATAAAACATAACCATATATTTGACAGGTGAATTTAATTATTAGCTACTGGAGCAGAAGAAACTTGACTTTTTTTCAAAAATAAGAGAGCTTCCACTGAGAACTGTGGCTCTGTCCCTTATAGCTTGGTACCAACATGTACCTAAACACAGGATGCAGAATCATCAGATCAGATGTCATGCATGGACACGCATATGAAAACACACGTATGGTATTGTACAAAGCCTCTGTTTCCTGTTTCCTGAGTCCATACAGTATGTCCGTATAAAGGTCATACTTGTAAAACATGAAGAACATGATAGGTAAATAATAATATTAGAAGAATATACTTTTTCATGACAGGTAACCAGTGGAGAAAGCCCAATAGTTACATGTGGTAATGAGCAGACTTCAAGCAAGCTTATGTAGCGGTGGTCGTCTGGTTAGTACAGGACAGTAATACCTCTCTCTCCAACACCACAAAGGATGCTCCGGTGAGTCCATTGGGTTTAGTATACCTTGTAGAGCATCTGCTCTCTACACGAGAGAACTGGGTTTCAGTCCCGGTGGGGCCGGATCCCCGGTTACACGTACAGTAGGCCAACTCTGGGACTCAAACGCATAACCTTCCTGCTAATCAAACAGACCACAGACTAACCTGCCTCTTTATAGAGCATATACCAATTCTTCATTACAGAGTTAATACATGGAATCGTATTTGCTCTCCTGGGTGATGTGTTGAGTGACAAGAGGCAATTCATTGCAAATAAAACTATCTTCTGTTGACGTCATGGTAACAAGATTCCACACAATTTGTCATTCACCACAAGGCTTTCATGCCTTGTGAACATGAAAGTATAATTAAGCGGATGAAAACTAATCAGCTCTTCTGTTGGAGCAACATTCTAAAAATCGCTTTATGTAGATTTTACAGACGTTAATTGCAGGTAAAGAAAAACACAGTGTGACAACAGAAATGAGGAAACGACTCAGTAGAAATCAAACTGCTATTTCAAACAACAGTGACAGTGGCTTTATAATCTACGTGTAATTATAATAACTATGTATTTGATGATGGTTGGGTTGATGGGTGCTGGGCCATTACTAATTTAAACCCTTTTTTTAAAGGAATATTTCCACAAAAAACGATTGTTATAAAACAAAGTTATTGGTATTTCAATTAATCAAAAATGTATTGCCTTTTATTGCCATTGTATCAGAAAAATGTCAAGGTTACATTCTCTTGGAAAAGAACTAAACCTGTTATTTCCTCCAACATTCCAGACTTTGAAGGGCCAGTAATTAATACAATAGTTAATTGAGTTAATAATAATAATAATCTTTATTTATATAGCAAGAGAGGGAATACTTAGTGAAGTACCCTTTCAAATACCTGCAAAGTACTGTAGCGCAATAGCCTGATATGTCTAAAGTAATGTCTTGTGTTTGTTGGGTGTGAGAGTAACCTTACACTACCTAAATGAGATGCGATTGCTTATAATAGCTAATTTTTAAATATGATCTTGTTCCATACTTATAACCCCTTATTTTGATAGGGAACATTTCCCGGCTCTGCAGTAATAGCTTCCAGCCTGATATCTTTGGCCCGGGAGTGCTTTTGAAAAATGACCCAAAGCCACATGGAAAATGAATTCCATTTTACAAATGAGACTCTGAGTCGCTCACAAAGACCTCGCCAGAATGAAATAGTGTAACAGCTGTTCATTTCAGAGCCTGAATGTCTCTGGAAAGGCCGGGCTTTGAGTCATAACTGGGATTTTTCAGGCACCAGTTTGTAATCTAAAGGCATTTTTTTTTATTTTTTTTTATGGGTTTTGAATTGTAAGGTTGTTTGTTCTGATCTTCTTTCAAAAAGACTTTTATATATTTCCGCAGATTAACACTTTGTGATAATAGGGTTCAGATATTTGTGAGCTGTTAGCCCTTTGGATGGCCATCGCAGGTCTTTGCAGACTCGGTTTTCCCAAGAGGACCTTCACTGCTGCAACCCCTGACATGGAGGACTTGGCCTGGCTCATCATTTATGGTGCTGACAATATCTCAGGTAATTTAGTTCTCAGTGAAGGTCATGTGCTGGTCAGTTTATCTAACCACTTTAAACACACATTCAGTCCCATCCAGTATCTGTAGTGCCTAATCTCCAGATCAATTTCCAATCTCAAATAGCTTCAGCAACCCACGTTAAACTAAGAATTGTTTGAGAAAACAATAATATTGTATTACCATGATTGTTTTTTAAAGGCCCTGCCTTGGTTCAGCAGGCCTCTGGTCTTTATTGGCTGTAGACATACTAATTAGGCTGATTAAGGGCACCTGG